>JZLH01S0014595.1:14051-35851 GCA_001188425.1 Eucidaris tribuloides
AATTCCGATCAAGAGACGATACGGAGCATTCGATAAATGCATTTCCGTGCACTGCATGCTAGCATGCGCCTGGCCTCCTGAGGTCACTTGGCAACTGTAGAGTTGTATAGGCGCCGCCATGTTAGGCATGATATGCACGCTGATTGGCTGAGTGAATATTTGGCTTTGATATGAAGTCATGTGGATATATGGTTTTGCCATGAACGTGTTTTTTCCAAATCAGTAAATCACAGGTTTGTGTGAATTTTTAGATAAATGCTAGCATGCACCTGGCTGCCTGAGGTCACTTTGCAATTGTAGAGTTGTATAGGCCGCCATGTTAGGCATGATATGCACGCTGATTGGGTTTTGCCACGAAACCATGGTTTTTATCAACCAAATCACAGGTTATGGTGAATGTTTGAAAAATGCTAGCGCACCTGGCCTAACTGAGGTCACTGTGCGTTTGGAGAGTTTTAACCGCTAAAAAGCTGGGGGCGGAATCCGCCCACCCCCCCCCTAGACGTTTCGCGAACAATGTCGGCGACGCGCGAGCAAGTTGCCACCGGCGTTTCATGACTTTATTCTTCTGAATGTTGGCGCATCTTTTGAGACCAAGTTTTGCGACGTTCCGGGTACGCGTTCCAAGTTACCGTAACATTTTACTTGCATGTCACCCCAAAAATACGCTCAAAAACGTGTTTGTGTACATTTCCAATACAAAATTGTGTCTTTCAGCAAAATTTCATAATGTATGATTATTTGTTACTGTTATAGTCTGAAATTAAATTAATTTTGTGCTGTTTATACGCGCAAAAGTGTCCCCGACAAATTTCATCAAAAAACATCATATGAAAACAAAGGGATGAAAAAACAAAGAGATACATAAGAATTGAAAAAAACAATAAAACTACATAGGAAATCAATTTTTGATTCAGATTTATTTCAGTATAACTTTGTTAGAATGCTAAAAAGAGTGTCAGACACAAAAAATTATGCAGTGTTGCGAGCTTTATTAGTTGATTACAGCTTAAATATGATTTTACGCATAAATTAGCATAATTAATTGATATAAATTAATTCCTGTAATGAACTATACAGTCTTGTAGATTACGTGATGGGTAACGTGCGTGGCTGATTTTCGGCGCGATCGCAGTTGATCGTACGGCGAGATCTCAGGGGGGCGAATCCGCCCCCCACCCCCCCCGATATAGCATAGCGAAAAGCCCCAGCCTGATTTAGGGTTAGGGCGCCGCCATGTTGGGAATGGATATGCACGCTGATTTGGCTGAGGGATGTATTGGGTTTTAACATGAAAGTCAAATGGCCGTTTTGGGGTTTGTGCCCCATAAAAACTTTCTGGTGTTTTCGAAATGACCAACTAGACGAAGTGAATTTTGGAAAAATTAAAATTGTACGCCAGTAAGCCTCTCGTATACAACATTTTGCTTACATTTTTGAAAAAAAAGGAAAAATAGCGTTTATTCACATTTGATATGAAACTCTTCATATATGTCATAACATTCAACCCACCAATGCCGACTGAGGGAATTATTGCTCATGATATTTCAGATGAATTATTTCCCGTTGTGTACTTTGTTCTTACACTAATAATATATAAGCCAATTTTTTTTTCATGATAAAATTGATCATATTTTTGTTTGAAGTGCTGTGTGTAAAAAGGGGTTTCTCGCTGAGCGGTTCGAGCGTAAGTTCCACCGTCAAACAGATTTAGGAATCTTGACCGCGAAATTTCTGACTCCTGTTGTTGTTCACTAAGACACGATATAGCTCCATGATGTAATCTGATACATCCTATGCGAATTGCATAACATCTCATGAATTCGATTTCGAAGCCTTTGAAGATAAAACTCGCCGACCGATGCGCTGGATTAATTTAATGCCACGGAGAAACATTTCAAAGTGGCTTGATATTCGCTTCACAGGATAAATTCATTCCATCGGCTGCACTTGAATGTTGTGCCTATGACTCTATCTTCTTATGATTTGGATGTTGATGGTGAATAGTTAATCATGCCAATAAATCGCTATTTCCACTGTACATCTTTAATGCGACAATCATTATAAAGTTTCGAGGTGCATTTTCTACTTCTAGCGCAAACTTACAAAATCATCAAATCAATCAATTATGTATTTATGGCATGTTTTCACAAGTCATTTATCCATCATTGTATTGAGACACAATTGATTAAAGTGATCTGCAATGTATAAACAGGAAACAGAAAAAAAATGCAAATACATGTATGTTTTAGAATCAATATTGTTCGCTGCAAAATTGTATATTTTTTTAAAGAATTAGTAGTTACGAAAAAATATCGCTAAAAATAGTTCAATTTTATGGATTTGGCACGGTAAAATATTCCAAAATGGGAATTTTGTACGTTTTGTTCAATTTGTAGCGCCAATGGCCATCATACGGAAGCAAAATCACGGTACTTGAAATTCAATTAAAGTGGCCAAAATAATCACCCGTATTTAGTATATTTGATACAATACTGACATCTTACGATGTTAAACAGCTCTGACACACCTTCCGTATAGACAGTTCCTGTGTCTCGTGTATAAGGCGAGATAAAGGGTCACAGTGAATTAAACATTACCGGTCGTACGGACATTTTCCCTTTCTCCTACATTATGTGGGACTACATGATCCCCTTAAGCAGCCCATGAATCAATGTCAGACTCCATTTTGATGGAAGTCTTCGAGTCTCTTTATTTCCAGACAATGTTCCATTTGGGAACTCAGACACGTACATGGTTTATGGGTCATTTGCTGATCCGTAGCGGCAGCGTCCCAGGGCATTCTCTTAGCAGGTTTTGAGCGGCCCCCGTGTCACTTTATGCCCACCGAACCCCCTATTCAGCAGACGAGGATCCTTAACGAATGACCGCAAGCCTTTGCCACGATGAATATGCTTGGTTTTGCAGGGATATTCAATATAGCTTCTATCCTGCCCCACGTACTCAGAGTTACGAACTGAGCTCCTGTGTATATTCAACGTATCAGAACGTGTCAGTGTAGACGTATGCAACATACATCACGCGTTAAGCAGAGGGTACATCTGAATAATGGTTGAAGCATTCTTACTCACCCCATCCGTAGCACTTGGATTTAAACTCCCCTACTTGATGACGTCAAGTCCTTAAGTCTCCGCAAGGACTTTTCTTTTGCACCCTTGATAGACACTTAGGTGGCCACTATCTGACCGTGTGGGGTAAAGATGAAAGCACATGGGGATCTTGTAATTCAACGGAAGATGACTAATTATATAAACTCAGTCTGATGAGAAGTACAACATTAAAACACACATGTGGGCGAGTGTAAAGTGAATACGACGTTCGTCATTTTTCTCCCAAGGCGAGCCATTAGGAATCTTAATGCAAATTTTGTTTAAAAATATGTGCAAAAATCTACAAAGTGAATAGTAACAGACCAGATGTCAATTAGAATCAACAAAACTAAATAATCCTTAGCATTTTTCACTATCATCTGATTTTAATTTACGAAAAAAACATTAGAAACCATAAATATGTTAATTGTAATTGATATGAATTTAATTGCATGTCATCTCTAATTCGCTGATTTATCGTAAAGCCATTCAGGCCTTCGTCCAAATCTGTTTTCTCGAATAAAGTCTCAATAAAGTCTTATTCCCCCAAAAATTTACAAGGAATGGGAATATCATATAGCGATCTAATAAATACAGATGATTTTTTTTTTACACTATGGAGTACAGGGTACCTTTATAGTTCAGCAACCGATATAAGCTCTACAATTATGACTTGTCAAGGCAGTATTGCGAAATCATGTGTGTGACATGTCCACCTAGAAGACAACACATAAACTGCAAAATGTTCAATACTAGACCCGGCAGGTGATAATAATTAAGAGAGCAAATTTTTGTCAATAGCATGTTGCAGTGCGTGTTTGTATATGAAATTATCGCATGCATTTCTGGAGCGAACATTCACCCTTTGTGCTCTTCGCTACATCAGGCTTCTGATTTCTCTTCTGATGAGAAATTTGGCACTCCACTCACAAAATATCTCCTACAAACAAGATAATGCGGAAGACACGTGCCCTGATGTATTTAACGGTAGTACTGTCTTGTAACAAATGTAGAAAATATACATAATTAATGTCTTGGGAAAGCTTTATTTTCATGTTCCAGCTTTATCATATTGCAATTAGTTAAGCATCATCTTGTTCGAATGTCATTTATAGTAATATGGAAATAACGTCGTACTTAAGTGTTTGAACTTTAATTATGTCACATGCGACATGAGTTATCTATTTTAGCTTATTGTCACATCTTGCATCACTATAAATAATCGTTATGATGATGTTTCGAGATTATGAATCAACGGAGTACTAGCGAAAATAAATTATATCATTAATGATTACAGGATTTTGTAGCCTTGGATAGAATGAACCTGAAATCTTTCTCAAAATATCTCAACAGAATGTATGTTCACGCCAAAATCAATATTTTGTAACTGCATGTGCATTTTTTTTAGATTAGTAAATTCTGAACACTGGTTACCAAACCCATTGTTTTCTGAAGTGAAGCATCTGTTGGTTAATTTGGAAATCTAGGAAGTCATTGATTTAAGGAATAATGAACTAAGAGAGTGATACACCGGCCTGTTTTCAATGATGCAAAAGCTATTTCAGTATTTAGGAAATGCCTCGTAATAGTAAATTGTGCGTTCGATTCGATCGATATTGTGACGTCACCAGAAAAGTGCCATACGTGTCTGGTTATCTCACCATGAAACAAACTTTAAAAAAAAATACGTTTGAAAAAATTACAAAAATTAGTAAAAAAAATTACATTGATAAAAAAGGAAGAATTTCATCCACATTGCTGTCCATGACAAATATAATTAACTTGAAACAATAGTTGGTAAACTTAACAACAACAGTGTATAGTCTTTCAAAAAACGTGCATATAAACACTTGATACTGGCGCCGCAATGTATATACATTAGTAGTCGGTTCTCAGCCCCTCTCCCAACCTGTTCTGCATTGGCCCATGGGTATGCCATTAATATAGTTCTTAACTGATTTTTCTTTCTTATAAACAATATTATTCCATATAGTGAGAAAGGTTGATCAACAACGGTGAATGATCATCTACTGTTTCTGCAGAGAATACGTCGAGATTTGTATAATTTAGTCATATCTCATCATCCAAATATGCCACTATTAAAGATGAGGTCATTCATTTGCAACTTTCTGCACGTAATCTTAACGTAAATGAAAGTCATAAGCCAAAGTTGCAGTAACGGATTTTAAAGGACTAAAAAAAAACACACGAACCCATTTGTTGTTTGACCGACCTCTGATTGGTGAAGTACACTGTGAAATACATTACGGTCTGCCCCTTCCCAAAATTAAAATGAACAATGTCATTCAAATTGTGGCCTTATAACACCGTAACACACTAATTCATTCTAAGGGGAGTACATAATGAATATTTCTTCCACATACAGATACAATCAAGCAAATTCAAACTTCAGGCCTGCATCTTTAATGAACGTGTGGAACATTTCTCACCATTATCGCAAGTTTCCTACATTCTTTTAAATGAAATAAAACATTCCGACGAGCTAGCCATTCTATAATGAATGTAGAAGAAGATGATTCACATATATTGTTTTACACTTATCACCGTAACCCCAAAATAAGGTGACTTATGGTAAGTGCGTCATATTTCTATTTTGATCTGTAATTGATTAATCCCTTCCCTATTTTAGATTAATGGGATTATCCTTTATGAATTACTTTAAAAGAATGAACCGCATGCAAGAGATTCCAAGACACTTTCGACTAACACTCAGCATCCACTGTTATTGTTCATCCACTGTTTACATGACTTGTCTAAACCTCGATGTTGCAGCGCCTAACATGGGCACGTCGACACACTACATCCTCATTACAAATTTTTCCTCCCAGCCCATTAAATCATTTCGCCTGGAGACCGCGAGGTTTGCCAGAAAATCTAGATAAAATGTCAGCGAGGTCACGTATTCTAGAATGTATGTCGTCTACTTGTTGCGACAGGAAATGTGTGAGAGTATTGCCACTGTGTGCCGAAGAAGTGGAGAAATATCGAGGTCGGTGTATGAATCTCAGTGGCAGTACAGGGGAGAAGAATGAACATAAAAATGTGCTGCGTTAAATACAACGTGTCCCAGAAAAAATGTCCCTCTCGTAGATGACAGAATAATTACCAAAATCATGTTTTATACTGAATGAAGTTTACACATGTTGAAAGTCCATTTAATATTGCAGTTTCTGTGAAAATTTCAAAGGTCTCGCTTCATTGGTTTTGAATACACAGGCACTTATGTAACGGCAGTGCTTACCAGCCCATTCCAAGTTTGCTAAAAAGAAATGCACACTACGTGCATTATCCCATGCTTCACTTTTATATCAATGACTGTGTTATTGTCGTTATTAAGTAACTAAAGTCAAGTTCATTCACTCTTTAAAGTGAAAACCAATCAAAATTCAGTTTCTCTGGTCATATTTGCTTTCACAGGGTGTGTTCCATTTATTGTTTGCCATTCAATATCCAGCTTATAAAACTTTATTGTTCCCCTGCACATTCTTCCACCTAATATCCATTCAGGTTGATGCATTGATGTAGCACTGCAAACTTGGGATGGACTGAAAAGCACTGCTGTTACATAATAGACGGTGTATTCAAAACCAATAAAGAGACGCCAATGAAATTTTCACAAAAGTTAGAAAATAAAATGAGCTTTCTAAATATATTAAACTAAATTGAGTATAAAACCAGATTTTGGTAATTATTCTCTTGTCTACGAGAGGGACATTTTTTCTGGGACACCTTGTATGAGTGCACAGCACGTCTTATCCGACACTCTCGAAAAAGACACATGATTCCTTGATTGCAATACAGCGTTTAATGGACAATAACCTCTATAACCAGAATAAAAATAGAAGAAAGTAATTTCCGTTTCAATATGTAGACGTTTGAGTATTTACAGTCTTAAAATGTTTTGTTAAACACGCTGACGCAAATTGCCATCAAAGATTGACTGGGGATTTCGTATCAAGTCATTTTCATACGGTCAATGCAGGTAATGAAAATATACTGCACCTGAATAAGAGGGAAAGCTTTTTCATGTAAATCAAATATCATTTTCGTTATTTATTTTCTGAAATATTATTTGAGATATGATCTTGGGAATAATAAAGACGGCAAGCATACAACGAAAAGACATCGTCTTACACAACAAAGACATAATAGAGTGAGCTATTTTGAGAATGCGATTTAGAGAAAAAGATTTGTGTTGAATTGTCCAGAACAAAGCAAGTACATTTGTTGGAGTCAAAGATAAAACAAGAAATTCGTCATGCTGTATGTGAAATATATATACAGAAATAAACTTATACTTTCATCACACACACACACACACACACACACACACACACACACACACACACTTACACCGTAATAACGAGATATTCCTGGGGAATTTCTAACTTCTATACGAGACATATTTTCATCTGCTTAAATTTCTCTGGGTCCTCAGCACGTTTTCAGAACCTGACTTGACTCACCAATTTACAAATAAGTGCAATTTTCATTCATCTAGACCAGTGCTTTTGTTATTGGGTCCTTATACAGTGTGTCCCAGAAAAAAAGGCAACCGAGATTGATGAAGATATTTTTATATGTTAATAACAAATTTGATCAAAAAAAAATCGTACATAGTTGGAAAGCATATTTTCTCTTCTTTAATTTGATACCAGTCGCAGAGATTTCCATTCACGCATGACTGAGCAAAGACAATCAGAAGGGACACAGGTATAAGATCATTTGCACGAGCAAATTTGAAATTCAAACAGTCACGCTTGAATGTATTCAGAATATCTTCGATATTGAAGGACATCTTAAAAAGCCTATTTTATCTTCTTTCGTATGATACTTCATTTATGAAAAATGAGCGATGCATGAATGAGAAAAGACTATTTGAAATGATGCTTGTTTTCAGAAATGCTCCAAAATGCATTCATTAACTCTGCTTTCTGGATTTGGCAGCCAGCAACCAAGAAATTACCTCGCTGCAAGATTCGGAGCCTATTGTTGTGCCCGAAGCAAGAAATTGTGTGAAGTCAGCTGTGCGTGAATCTTTTGTTCAGCTTGCCTCCAAAAGCTCAAAATGTATTCATACTGAAAATCACGCTAAAACATTCCTGTTTTAATTTTACTTGTTCTTCCGTCATACGTTATTCATTTTTTACGCATGAGGTGTCAGATAAAAGCAAAAATATTGAATATTTATGTCATGCTTTTATTTTTTAAAAATAATTACATTTACTACCCCGAAAATGCACTCAAACATGAAATTTGTGCGTGCAAATGAAATTTTGGTAGCATCAATATTCATTGTTTTAATTCAATCATGCGTGAGCAATGAATAATATGTTGTATATCAAATGAAAGAAGAGAAACACAGCTTTACAAACATACCCAATTCATCTAAGATATTGTTAAATATGATGATGGAATATTTTTGCCATGAAATCCTGTTTCCTTTTTTCTGGGACACACTGTATAGCTTTATTCATAATTTATATCATTTCGTTCTGTGGGTGTGGTCAAGTTTATACTATAAAACCTTGTAGCTGTCTCATTTGATGCGGTAACGGTAGAATAAGGATAGACATAAATCGAACGTACAATATGGCATCGAGTGAACCAAACGAGAAAGTAAACATTATCAATTTAGTTTGTCCTGACCCAAAAAAAAGAGAAAAGAAAATACGGTTTTACCGAGAGACGGATCTGAGATGGACCGGAAATGCAAAAGCCCGGGACACAAGCAAGTGCGTATACTGTGGTAGCACGCAGCAGGCGGTTACATCGTCAAGAACCGAAATGGCGCCATACTGCTAAGAGGTCGTAATGTAAAGAGGATATTACGGGTAATACGTCACACACAGGAAGTAAAAGACGCGTGGATGGACGATAAATGATCCTTGTCTTTCATCCGTATATTCTTCTACGTGTTTCATGCTGTTGCTGCTGAAGATACGCTCAAATCGGAGGGATTTTAGAGGGCCATTTGAAATTCACGCTGTTCAGACCTGCGGATGACCTGCCGTTTCCAAGTTCATTGCGTATTCATGTCAGGCCCTGCGTCGACAAGTATTTCTCGTTTAGTTCATCATGGTTTTGTGTTTGTCGTGGTAACTGACCCCGATTAAAGGCTCGGTCGTCCACCGAGAGGATCTTGCCCCGGTATTCGATAACTACACGCAGAATTGCTTGTCCTGAAGTAACGGAGATTTTAACCCAACAGCTTCCCTTAAATTATTGATCAACTGTCTGGCTCGTGAACGGATCGTCTGCTTTTAGTCGTTGTGATTGCTGTTTTTGTTACATTTTGTCGTTTTGACGATTACGGACCCCATGGACTGACGTACGTCATTCGAACAATTTACCGGATGTGTTTATACAAAGCTACTCACAAAAGAGGGTAGGATATTTCAGGTTATCGCTTTAGAGTTTCTGTTCCTCCACAAATTGTGTAAACCACAAGTTTTTCAACACTTCTGCTATCATATACATCTGTTTTTTGTTTGAAAATGACTTTATTGTTGGTGAAATAAAAGATTGTTAAAGGTCGATTGCTTTAGATTTCACAAAGGAAAATGAGATCGAGAAGCACACAACAGCTATTAAACTCCATGCACTTCTGTTGTCGTCGCGTACTCACATTACCACTGGGATTCAGTGTGATCTCACATAAATAACGTCTTGACGTAAAAGTGGAACTCAAATTTTATTGTCAAAACGAGTTCCAAATAATCGGAGACATCAGTGCCGATTGGTTGACAATAAGGCCAAAACATTTCGCCGCGGGACAACTTTTGTCTAACTCTTGAATAAGTAACAAGATCCTGTATGGAGGGAAAGTTGTTTGATACTTGCGTTACTTCATGTTGCCTTCAAAGGCGATAGACTCTCGGGACCACCACAAAGACTTTCAAATTGTCCATTCAATACTCAGTCACGCAGACCGGGGAATGGTCTAATGGAATTTTTTGGAAGTCACGGGACTGAGAGGATTAATGCGATCGTAATATTATTCGGAAGCCTATTTTGAGACAGACCAAACTCCCCGCGGTCGAAGCCTGGTCGTTTAAATTAAAAAGCAATCTGTTCAATCTCAACAACAAGTTTACAACGATGTAGAAGAGGAGAAGACGAAGCACAACAATACAATGACGAAAACAAGTACATTCTGTTCAATAACCGCAGGCCAGAGACGGGTATAAAGGGCATTGACTTGACGTTGGTCTCTGCGAAATAAATCTTATTTAGACCATTACGTTTTCGGTGAATGCACACCACATTGTGGCGTTCTCTTCCGCGCCGAGTAAAGTATGGATTTAACCTTGGAAAGCAAACTCAATCCCATGCGTATCAAGAGGCCAATCATTATGCACATTATTAGATAATGACTTTGCATTATATATTTAAACTAAAGCGAAATAATATCATTTCAACAGTGCGTCCTCTCATTACCGCGCTGGCTAATTAGGCTCAGCTCGATAAGTTATTATTCTTCAGAGTAGAGCTTCACAGAAAATAATCTATTTATCATAACTGTTATTAGTTTTGCAGGTATTGTGATCCAAATGGGGTTAGAAGCCCCCAATGGGAAGCCGATAGCCCAGGAAGGGTTCAATATTGCAAATGTCCATTGGTGGGAAGGTTCATTCCTGCATAAAGTTGATCGAATGCTCGGCAGACTCTCTATACGGTACTTTCATCCAGAGGCGTCGATCCTCGGGGGCAGGGGGGCGATCGCCCCCCATACAAATATTGGGGGGCAAACATATCGATTTGCCCCCCCCCCCCCAATAATTTTGACAACTTGAAAACTTCATAATATGAAATAGAAGGATATGTTTGATAAGCATTAGAAAGCAATACAAAATCATAAAAACTTAGCATAAAAATACCATCAAATATACAAAATTGTCAAATTTTCGGCGCGTTTCGCGCGCAAGACACTTTTTTCACTTTTGCCCCCCCCCATCCGAAAAACGGATCGACGCCCCTGCTTTCATCCTTTCGCTTCTCCCTTCCATTTTTACCTCTTTTCTTGTCTCTCGTCTTTCGTCTATTTTTTCCCCTGCAGTGGCTTAACAGCCGGGGAAGCAGGGGGCAGACTGCCCCCTCCCCCCTCCGAAGGATTTTCAGCGGGAAAATTCATAAAAACACCGGGAAAAGTGAAAGGAAATACGTACATTTTGGACTTAGTTACCGGGATTTTTTTTGGGCTCTCCCCCCCCCCCCACAGGGGGCTGCTACGCAGCTGTTCTCCAAGTCTCTATTCAATAATGTACTACCTTTCATTGTCTCCACTGGGCTGCTTATTCAAATGTGTTTAATTGTTTATCCATTAGGTATTATATAAGCTCATAAGTGCAAGTATTTTATGTAGGCCTATGATGTTGCGTACATGATTTAGTGTCATTTATTTCATAAATTCACTTATACTTAGTAATTGTCTATTGTTTATTAAAATATATTTTTATTTAGTTGAACCAAACCAGCCAGAACGTGATGTTTGTATGCAAACTTAATTTTATTTTTGGCATGACAATAAAACATTAAATGTGAATATGTACAGTGTATTTGAATCTGTAACTGTCTGTTCCATTGTAAAATCTAATAACACTCTTCATGGGGACTATAAAATCTTTGGGATAATAATCCAGTACACTTATTGAGCTTTGCATATCTGGATTTTGACTACTCAAATTAAATGGGGGAAAACTGAAACTTATTATCACATACAAATGTTCACCCTAAAAGGTTTAAAATGCGTGCATTGTATGTTAATGACGTTGATATGCATATTATGGCGTTAGTTCTACTTTTTTTCTTTCATAAGGCACAGCTGGTTTGATATCAAAGAGCAAAATAAAATCGTTTGATTTCTCAATGTGAATGAAGTGGCATGCTATATATTTTCGGTACATGTATATCAAAAGCAAGCAAAAAGTAAATAAACAGAATATATAAACGTGACACCGCTGTTTTACACAGTGGTCCAAGTAAAACTATTATTAGAAGTACATGAATGTCAGAGAAAGACGATATCATTTCACCCTTTATCAGTTGTCGAAGTACGTGGGAAAACACGCAATGTGCAATCACAATCTATGACATTACCGTGGTGGAGTTTGGGTTGTTTTGTATCAACAATATTGATTTTAGTGTTTTGCTCAGTTACCCTGTAGGTACAAATAACGCACTTTAGCAGAAAATAAATCGCAAGATTTTATTCAGATATATGGTGACGTTATCAAAGATCGCCCATAGCGGAACATTTTAGGATTAATAACAACGGAATGAATAAATAACCAAACGATATTTAGGTCAGGAAAACAAAATGCATTTTCAAAATAGTATTGTTTTGACACATTCCCCGCCAAGCCGGCTATTTATTACTGTGATCAGATCATGCTTGGCATAGTCACCCATTTCTGAGGGGAATCGGGTGTTTTCAACACTCAAATTGGGATCAAGAGAAAATCGATTTTTTACTCTTTTCCAATAATATTTAGTATCCCCAAGACATAGTAATCTTATCTAGGTATTGTATTGCTTCTAAACTTGACGTATATCTATGTACCAATCATTTGTTTTCCGGTTAACCTCCCATTCATTATAAGTATGTATTTCGTGTTGACACATATTATGCAATGGGTATTTTCGATCATTCCCTCCGTAAATTTTAACTTTGCGTAAGTTTCACTTTCTACGTTGCGTAAATTCATACGAAAATGAAAAAAAAAATAGAAATATATGCATTTAGTGTAAAATGTTTTCTCACGTAACGTGTAGGATGTAAATAAAAGCAGAACAGTCTAGTGGGAGTGTTTTCGTGTGTGTGTGTGTGTGTGTGTGTGTGTGTGTGTGTGTGTGTGTGTGTGTGTGTGTGTGTGTGTGTGTGTGTGTGTGTGTGTGTGTGTGTGTGTGTGTGTGTGTGTGTGTCTGTCTGTCTGTCTGTCTGTCTGTGTCTGTCTGTGTGTCTTTGTGTGTAGGGGGAGTGGGGGTGGGTGATGAGGTGACTTCGTGTAATTTGTGTCAGTGAGGGTATCAACCATGCAACTCTAGATATTCTACACAAGTTATAGTTAATGTAAAAGGAGGACTTTGCATGTTCCATATTGTTACAAGCTCGCTTTTAGGATCGGACATTATTCAACAGCATTAATTCATTTAGTGTCTGTTCCGAACTATGTCAAAATACAAATACGAATTCCAATTACATTGCCATGTTGTAATTTGCTTAATTCATCGCTATCGTAATTGCTATACTATGTAAATGTGTTTGGATCTTGCATTTCATACTTGTGTAATTTATACTTTATTGATAGAAATGAACAAAAAAATACATCACCTGCCTGGCAAAAGATTGTAACACTGTACAATTTTCACAGCATTATCATCTTTCTGCCACTGGGTGCGTATGAATTTGAGTTTGTGAGAAATTTTCCCTACATCGCATATAGTCTACGAAAGAATGTTGTTCAGATTATTGCATTCTCTGGTGAGATTTGCAGACATGTTCATATCCGACATTTGTGCATTTTGAAAGGCGCGGTGTTTAGGCTTAAAAACCTCTGTTTTTGTCCTGATTTTGCAATTGCATTGTTTCATCTTATTTTTAACACTTGAGATATAAGTCAGAGTTCCATTTATGTGTGTTGACATGGAATATATCTCCTTAGCGGGGCAGAGCTAGTTCAACCACACAAAAAGTAAAAAAAGGGCAATACATCTAGAAACAGATTGGCTGTATTAATCAATGCCGCCGCTTTCGTTCTTAGTCAGACAGGAAGTTGGGAAGACTGCAAAAAGTCCAGGATGTTGATATATAATATCTGCTATCGGCAAATATTGAGTATGTCCGATATGAAGAATTTTGAGAATTTGAGAATCATCAGTACACACTGATGGTAAACGTAGAGAAGTGATTAATCATGAGCTGGTCGGCATTCCATGGGTTAAAGTTTCCATCGTATCATCAGTGTGGTTCCACGGTATTAATACATCGACCCTCAGGCTAATTCCAGTAATGAAACTGCTTGTAGCAAGCACAGACGTCTGCTTATTACATGTATGAGGGGTTTGTATTAGGAGTCATGCAGAGGGAAGAGGGAGCCTACAGGTGCCTTCTGGGAAATATAAGCAGAGTAGCAATAACCATGTAAATCCGCATTTCATGGATTTTGTTTTGTTTTTGACGCCTCGAGTTTAAATCCAAACATAATTAGCCTGAATCTCAGTATTTTTGTCACTAGTTAAAGATGAAGGACAAGTGGGATGGAGGAGACAATGCATAATTTACATAGTAAATCCTCACTATAAGCCAAATAAATGCTTGTGACTCTGTCGTTTTCAGTGATTGGTTTTGTTCAGCTCTTTTTTTTCTATTTTGTATGAATTAACACGCATGCGTACACTTTAGAGATAGATCGATACATACATACATACATACATACATACATACATATATTCATAGTTAGATAGATACATACATACATACATATAATACACACATACATATATATATATTCATAGTTAGATGGATAGATAGATAGATAGATAGATAGATAGATAGATAGATAGATAGATAGATAGATAGATATAGATAGAAAGATAGATGTGAATATTATGAATATTATGTAAAATACATGCATTATCAGGTTTTACTTTGCACATGCCAAAGTTTTTACACCTCCTATGGAAAAGAATACGCATATCATCGTTAGCGTAATAATTGAGTGTCTTGCTCGCTTTGTGCAGAGTTTATTTGTTAATTGTCTGTCTTTCAGTTTGTTTGTTTTTGTCCGTCTTGTACTTTCTTACAGATGGTTGCATCTTCCTTACTCCCATGAACGCTCGTCATTTTATTCAGAATCAATCACAGTTTTCTGGACAGGTATTATTTTGCTATATTCCATCATATTAAACACCGTGGTTTTGTTTTGAGCTTCTTTCAAAATTTGTTTGAGTGGAAGGCCTATACACCTGCGCCCTTTCCTCTTGCGGTTACTCACCATCAGTATACCGTTTCTTAATGGAACTCATACGCGTACGCAGGGGGGTGTTTGGGGTGTTCAAACACCCCCCTTTTGCCGAAGGGGGTGTTAACACCCCCAAACACCCCTTTTTTATCCGTAATCACCCCCTTTTTTACGATATCACCCCCCTTTTTTCGTCAAAAGGGGGGTGTTTAAAAATGTGAAATAATTGATTTTTCTTGGATCTTGGAAACATTTTCGTAAAGCCCGCCTCCCTCCCCCATTGCGAGCGAGTTTTGGGAGGTAGGCGTGACCGGGAAAAATGTTTGACTTCGGATGCACTACCGCCCCCCCCCCGCTGAGCGAGTTTTTGGAGGTTGGCGGACGAATAAAAAAATCGTCATACCCGCCCCCCTTCCCCGCTGAGCGAGTTTTCGGAGGTTGGCGTGACGGGAAAATGTGGAACGTAGGATTTGGCCGCGGATGAACACCCCCCCCCCCCCCCTTGGCAAAATCCTGCGTGCGCCTATGACGGAACTGATACTCCATTCTCAGTGAATCCTTCACCACATTCGTATTTACCTTATTCCAGTCACCGATGAGTCTTCGAATATATACAGACACATTTCCAAGAAAAAGAAATCAATACGATAAAACCATGTCTGCGATCACGATAATAGCATAAATTGATCGAGTACAGGTTTTCAGCGATGTAGCAGCGTTACCTTTTGCAGGTCTTAGTCATAAATAGATTACCACACGTGGGCTAGTGAACCCGATGACCGAATGTTGGGAGGTGAGTTGTGCAGGGATTGTGTGTGTAGACAAGTTACCGTTCCCATGTCCGTGTAACGGGCGAAGTTTAGCTTTACAGTAGATGGAAACTAACCAAACACACACACAAACACACACAAACACACAAATACATAAACAAACACACATACATACATACACACAAACAAACACACAAACAAACACACACACAAACACACACGGACTCACAAACAAACACACACACATACATACACACACGGACACACAAACACAAACGCACAAACACACACATAAACACCAAACAAACATACATACATACATACAAACACACACTCGAACACAAGAACACACAATCAAACACAAAACACACAAACACACATACACACATACAAACAAACACACACATACATACACAAGCAAACACGCACAACCACCCACATGTGTAACACACACAAACACATATTCACACACACACATACACACATACACACGCAAACACACACAAACAAGCACACACACATACACAAAAAAAACACAAACACACATACATACACACAAACAAACACACACAAACACACACAAACAAACAAACAAACACATATACATACATACATACACACAAACACACACACATACACACACGAACACACAAACACATAGACTCTCATAGTCAAACACACACATACACATGCAAACAAACTCACAAACACACACACATACACCACATTGCCAACTGGTTAATGACAAATATGAATGGGTTAACTGGACAGATGGCTTTATTGTTCTTTTATTAGCATCATTTCTTTTGTAGATCCATTTCTCTCTCATAACAAAAAATAACTGTATGGGTATGCGCCCTGTATCTCACGAGAGGAATAACGTCCTAAAGAACACGTCTTGGCCACAAATATCTCGTTTTTGTAGCATGTCATCAATCGTTGCAGTGTATTGTGATGGTACTGTTATGATCATATTGTTGATAGTTTAAAAACTGTGCACGCGTGCACAACTAAACCACACCACAATGACATTCAAAGCAGCACAACATTGTTAATCGTCTAGGTGCGATTTTGACAAATGAAAATTAAGATTATACAACAAAAACTAAATAACACAAACTCTAAACGTTAATTCTTAATAATTTTGTATTTGCATATAGATTAGTGAAAAACGATCATTTAATAGGGCCGGGATGTTTTAGGGCAGTACATTTCGTACTTTATTCCATTAGAACACATAATGATGAGCATCGTGGGCATATAATGCAGAGCTGTTTTTTTTTCCTTTTTCCAAATAATCAATGATTGTTTTATTTGGGAAGTACTGTTGGTTAAAAAGAATAAAAGTCTGTTTTAGTGACCGAAAATTTAATTGAGTTCAAGTGGGAACGAGCGGAGGGTATACTAGCAGACTAGGGAAGCAACAAGGCAATTAACTCCTCACACTCCTGACAAATGAATAATAGTAAGGGTGTCCCCCGATGAGTTGTATTTGGTCATCTTTGAATGCACCTTAGTGTCAATGGCCAGTGTTATAATGCGTTGGCTTTTATAAGCATAAGGACACTGACAAGGCTATATTGAGTTCCATAGCTCTAGCATTTGCGCATAATTTGCATCATGTAGAGAGAGAGAACAGAAGAAAACTCAAAGTAAATCTGTAAATGAATGAATTTGACCATACTATTTATAGCTTTATCCGAATTTTCATAATGTTGGTCAAACTCATGGCATCACAATTTATTTCGCGTTTCTTCCGTGGCCTATTGCAACAAAGTAGTAAGCGACTCCTCAATATTGTGTCAAAAATTTGAGGATATATCATCAAACGCATCTTTGAACAGTGTGACACACAACACACAGCACGACCCACAGCACACACACACAGCCACACACACAGCACAGACACACACACATACATACACACACACACACACACACACACACACACACACACACACACACACACACGTGCACACATCGATCTGTGGGGTACGTCTTGTCTCCCTGGCTCTTTTCATAACCCACAAAAACTGAAGGAATAATAACATAGCCATCTACCCTAAGTAATGTAAGAACACAAACAAATATAAGGTAAGTGTATATGTATGTTATGTGTGTGTGTGTGTGTGTGTGTGGTGTGTGTGTGTGTGTGTGCGCGTGTTTGTATGTGTGTGCATGTGTGCGTGTGTGTGAGCGTAATTGTGTGTGAGGCGTATTGTGTGGCGTGTGGTGTGTGTGTGTCTGTCTGTCTTGTCTGTGCTGTGTGTGTGTCCCTGTCTGGTTTGTCCTGTGTGTGTGTGTTTGATATGTGAATTTACCGTCATTTTAACGTGGCTCGTTACCTATGTGATGGTCTGCGTTGACAAGCGAACTGAATCATACATCCATAAACTCCATACTCCATATAATTATAGTTTTCTCATTAAGGGCAAACATGACGTAACAAACGAGTAATTTAGATACATTTTGTATTTTATATTGCCACCTGGGATTCTTCAAAAGTAGTCCGATTTTATGACGTGTGCTATCATGAATTTATTTTTTTCTTTAAACTGCGTGAAGTGGCTATAAATATTCTAAAGACTTAGTGCATTTCAATAAATGCAAAGGCAGACTAACTTCTATACCACGTGGCAAGCCAGTGGCACGCGCAACCTCTTGAAAGACGTATACGTAATAAACATTTAAGAAAGAGCGAGAATGACGCATAGTTTTTGTTCTATGTCGAAGTTTTTATGCGATCGGTTCAACACAAGTAGACTAAAACTTTCAGGAACAGCTGCAAAAATATACATATTTCAGAAAGTGGAAATAATGCCAGACTTCAACACTTTAAATACATCACGAAAGGAAACAAGCAATAGCAGACCAATCTCTACTTTTGACGCTGTTTTCAAAAATTCTGAAAAGGTCGTATACTCGCCGAACATCGATTTTCTCCAACACCATAATACATTCTTTGATTTTCAATTTGGATTTAGGGAAAAACACACACTACACATGGCCATTGCTTACTCTCATTAATAAAATAAAAGCCAAAGCCTGCGCGACCAACCCATTGCCATAGCCCTTGAGTGTTCCTGGACTTGCTCCAAGGCTTTCGATAGCTATAATCATGATATACTGCTTATATAAAACTCTCTATTATGGAATTAGAGGAATAGCCTTGGAGTGGTTCAGGAGGCTATCTTCAAAAACATGAAGACAATTCGTATCTATTCAAAATAAACTTTCATCTAACGCACGACATTAATTGGCGGCGTTCGCATCAGGGATCTTTTGCGCTTAGGTCCCTTTTTATTCATTTTGTATATAAACGATTTCACTAAATCCCCGTCCCCGTTTGTCATTTCTACCATTTTGCTGATGACTCTAGTATTTTCTTTTCACACGGAAATTCAAATTATTTAATTGACAACTGAACAATGAGCTTAAACACGTATCAGACTGGATAAAATGTAAGCAAACTTTCAACATGCCATCTACAAAAGACAAATTATATTGCTTTTTAGCAATTCTGTTAATAACATTACCTGGAGATATTAGGTTTGACAATCAACATAGATCAATAAAGTGGTCGCCTGCAGATAAAATTTTTAAGGTGTCACACTCGACGAAATAAATTGATCTGAAGCGCTCACATTAATAATAGCTTGTAAAAATTATCTGACCAGATAACAAAAGGCATTATAAATAAATTTGAAATGGTAATTTAAACCACAAACGTTCTATCACAATTAATATTCAACTAAATTGTATTAGCGCATCACTTAAATTACGGCATTTTAGCCTGGGGAAATTCCATGGTCACCAATTACAAAGATTTGATTTACTACACAAAGAAAGGCAATAGCGGGATAATTTGTCACTCCAACTAAACCGGAGCGCACCAAGATTTCCTTTTCAAAAAGTACACGCATTTTCTTAAAAGTCAATGATATTTACAGTCTGAACACTTGGCGTGTTTCATAGTTCAACTAAATAGAATAAAGAGGCTGCCCAAGGTATTCCTACAATATGTTCACAACAAAGGCGACCAAATAACATAATTATGCGGCAGCCAAGACAGCTAGTTTTTTTTCATCTCCCCCCGCCCCGAAACATTATTCGCAGAAAATAAATTTTTACAAATAGTGGACGCCAAATTTTGAACTCTTTATCGCCAGAATATCCCGAAACTTAATACTGTATACACTTTCAAAAAGAAAATTAAAGATATCCTACTCAAGCAATATACAACGAATGCAATTGTAAACTTTTGCTGCTACATCCATAGTAATCAGTACTTATGTTAGTGGAACTCGCAGTGCCTCGCTGACAGTCGTTAGCATTTCTCAAATCCAATTATAATTTCATCAGTTCTCGTCATCTTAGACTTTCCCTTGCTATTTTGACCGGTGGCTTTTATTTCATACAAATTTTTGGAATATTGGCAATTTGTAAGTTTTGTATTAATTGTTTCTCTGCCCTTTTCTTATATCATCTACCTGTCTGCCCTTCTTTCTGCGCGCTCCTATCTGTATTGTTAGTCCTTGGTCCGTGTTTTTTTTACATAGTATTAGTCATATTTTCCGCGGTATCGTCGCAAGTTAACTGTTTGTTTTTGTTTTCTGTAACCACCTAACGGGGCCTACAGACTACAACATGCTTCAGATAGGTTCCCATTTCCACCCTTGCTTTCATTATACTTGTGTGTTTGTTTGCTCTTCTTTTTTGTTTTTGTTAAATTCGCTAACTGCAAAATACTATACATCCACCCGAATTATTGTCCAAATATTTACTTATTATTTGGTCGTGCAGTAAAATTTATTTTATATTCGCACATCTATAATTCCTGTGTATACTCTGAATAAATGTAATGATTGTATTATTGTTAATGTCACTAGTGCGCATATTCCATTTTAAAATTTCTCGATGTTGATGTACTCCAATCTGACATATGTACACATGATATCACATTATACTACTATGTTATGGTTATATTTGGTTGGAAATGAAATAAATGAAATGAAATGAAATGGCAAAGGCAATCATGTTTTCCATTTAATCTGATAATAACCTTGAAATTCCACGCATGTTTTTTTTTTTTTTGGTGAGTGACCTGTTGTGTTTGCGCATGCGGTGGAAGAGTGTGTGTTTTATGTGTTCAGTGCATATTTGCGCTTTGTTTTGTTAAAAAAAAAATAACCAATCATGTCTAGAAATGTAGAGACGATACACTAGTTTTAAGGAAAATGTGAATCCATTGAAACATTCAAAAACTTACTGTAGTTACATTACATGTAGTACATTATTTACATGTATTTTCTTTTTCTTTTTGTTTATTTTGTCTGTAGAAAAGACATAGAAGTTATTCCTCTTTACAATAATGGATTGCAGCTCAATGATCTTTCGAATTACTTTCTTAAGTTTATGCCATTAATTTCAGATTCATAACAGTGGCAGACGTGCCGTAGCAAAGTCATTATTTAGACGACTCTAGTTTCATTCCAGTGTCCAGCATATATCCTTCAGCGAGACATTTTGCCCACTTTGCCGTAGCTCCACCCTCGTGTAGAAGGGGGTATACCCGGTAGAAATGGAATGAGTGCACCAATGGCTGCCAAGCCTAAAGCGTTCCCGTCCAGGAGTGAACAGGTGTCTGATAGAGCACTGGCGTATCTGGCGCACGCCGTCGAGGGGGGGGGGGTCATTTTTTTCTGCAGCGCTCCGCTGCCAGACTCCTAAAGCCCCGCAAGTCCAGAGCGGGGGGGGGGGATAGTGACAAAAAAATTGTCTTTCCAAATCCAAGGTCCGAATTTTTTCGGTCACGCCTACCGCCGAAAAGCCGCTCAGTGGGGGGGGGGGGTGACGAAAAATTTCAATCCAAATCGGAGGTCCAAGTGGGGTTCTTTTTGGAACAAGTCCTCCTCCAAGATCAGCCGACAAGCAAA
>JZLH01S0014630.1:16474-37305 GCA_001188425.1 Eucidaris tribuloides
GGGATGTGTGTGTCATCTCCCGACTGTGCAAACACACTAATCCTGTGAGGGGGTGGGGTAATTTTTCCAGTCGACAAACATGGTAATCCTAACGACGAGGCGTGCTAATCCATTCGACATGTCTTCGCGTAAGATTTTGAAGAAGGGCCAATCTAAAATGTGTGTTTTGTGTATTCTCTCAAAAACCCGTTCAGGGAGGAATACCTCGGCTTGCCCCCCTTCATATATATGTTCTATTGTTTGTTGTTATTTTTCTTACACGACACACGATCCCCCTAGCCTTAATAAAGTCTACTGCACAATATATAGAAAACAGCACTGTTTTGAACCGATCACAATAGAATTGCATATCCTTGTTTCCAGGTTTAAAAAAATCTGAGCTACATGATCCAAACTGATACTGTCTTATGATAAGAATCTAAAACTGCCGCTCAGCGGTGCGAGAGAAGATGCAGTTCAAAAATGATCATGCAGTGTCTATCAAAACTGGACAATGCCACAAGGAAAATTCTAAGTTTTTCGCGCCAACCAGCCACCTGCTCGTGGTCTTTCTCCAGATCAATTGTGTTTCACACAATAAAAATAAACGAATTCACTGATTATGTTTTGAATTGTATATGGTGTTGTCATTTTTTGATATGCATATTTTTAACTATATTCTACTTCTAAACCGAATCAGGGCGAACAACTCGATCATAATTTCAAAAGTCTAAAGGGAATAAAGTAATAGAGTATCTAAGTGGAAAGATAAATGAGGGTTAATTCATATATAAAACCCTAATACAAATAAAGGCCGTTGAAGAAAGGGAATATTATTTACTATTAATGTAATCCAATATAATCTGATTTCATATTTTTAAAATCTAAACTTGTAGAAGCTGGCCCACTTTGGGTGCAGTATTTTCTTAGCAAGAGACCCACTGCAGAGGACTGAGTGTGGTATTTTTATGGAATATGCGTGTTGACTCTTCTTTTTTTCTCTCACATTGCCATGTGGTAAAAGTATAGGAGACTAGTTTCCATCAGTACTCCAGTGTATTTTCTTTAGGCAATACTAAGAGAGATACCCTGCCTGCATTAATGTCCCAGTGGCATTGAGAATCCTAGATGACCGGATATTCTGTACTGAATACCGATCCCACAAGAACATTTAATCGCATGACATTTAAGGCTGTCTTGAGTGCGCCAATAAAAAGTATGATCCAGGTATGCCATATCAAATTTGGCCTCCAGCAGAACTGTGTTAAGTCCATTGTGGGAAACGTGTACGTATACATGTACATAGCTGCCATGTAAATGTATCATAGTAATGCGTGTAATCCCGCCATCTATTATTTGGGTTTACAAGTCTGAAGAATTCTATTTTGCTATCAGAATTTAGAAAAGTGATGTGTATTGCAATCAGATAGCCAATTCATATTGTTAACCTTGTTTAGTCCAGCGACATGATGACCGGACACGCCCCCCCCCCGCCCGTAAAAAGAGAATAATAGTACATGTAATGAAATGAATAAACACCCTTTTTGGATTTAATACGGAATAGGGAGCATAACGATATTTCCTAAATGCATTTGTGGACCCTGGCATGGTTTTTGTGAAAAGATACGTAACTGCAATATTGCTTTCCTGTTACATCTTATCTATGCAAATTTAATCAGTTTCATTTATTTGGTATTTATTAAATTCATTTATTTTTTATTTTTTTATTGATTTAGTCAGTTTTGACTGTTTCCACTTTATCAAATATTAATTTATTTATTTATTGAATATTTTATTTCATTTAGTTCTATTTCAATATTTGCACAAGGTGACTTCATCTTAACAACATATAACATTGTGGACAGACCCATCCAAATATTGTCAAACTTTTTTCTCTGTTCATGATGCTGACAGTTTTGAATAGACAAATAAACACCTTAGAACACAAAGTTCAGACAGTTTATGCTGTCCTGTGTAAATATGTGCATTAAAATATGGTGATGAATTATTCTTGGCGCGATGAAAATTCTGTCAAGCACATGCAGTTCCTATGGGGGAAACTGGAATGGTCTCTCAAACGATTTCAAGTTTTGAAGCATTTAATCGATCATTTTTGAATTTGCAATTTTTTCAGGCTCCATTTTATCAACCTAATCAAGAGACACCAATTAGCGATGGGGATCTGAAGGCTCACAACTTTTATAATAATGGAAAATTGGTTATAACGATGGGCTTTAAGATGACTAATATCAGGAAATATCTTTAATCAATGCACAACATACTGCATTCCTTCTTTTTGTGTTCCTACTTTCCCTTTCTGCTCTCATATCCATTCTTTGCTGGTTCATCGGTTCACCAAAATCGCTCCAGCCCACAAGTTGTTGTTTTTTGTTTTGCTTTCTTGCCCATTTGTTTTCCTCATCTCCTCTCATAATTATTTCTTCACAGTGGCACTTTATCTAAAGTCGTCATACCACACATCTGTCCTGCTTTTACTACTGTGAATTTGCCATATGTCTTGGCTTGCTTTTTCTATTTTCTTATAATCTCTTATTCCTGCAAGTCAAGTATTCTACAACAAGTCCACTCCACATTTGTGTTTTCCATACTTTGTTTTCGTTTCTCTCTCTAATGTTCTCCCTTTTAAATATATTATACTTATTTTACTGTGCCACTGCTAGCCAAAACTCCCTCCAACCCTATAATTTCTGTGTGTTTGTTTCGCTCCTCGTTTTCTGATTTTCTATTTTGTTTTTTTCCAAGAAACGTAAAAAAACAACATGTGCAGTCATAATTTTCCATTTGGCAAAACTGTCTAATCCAGAGAGGCTTTTTAACTCGTAGGTCGTATCCCGCGCCATGATGACAAATCATCTCAAACCACTGCATGTGATATACATGGGCATAATTACGGAGGGTTTTAGCCCAGCTTGCTAGATTGAAATCACGCCGCATTCCAAAGTGGGAGATTAATAGCTTTTTTCACAAAAGCGCCCAGTTAAACAGGGGTGGTAAATCATTGGGGGGAGGGTTGGTTATAGGAACCCCTCCCCCACTCCCTGGGGCGGGAGAGGTGTATGGCTCACAATACGATGAGACTCGACGGATTGACAACCGCTCGAGCATCGGTATCCCTCATTTTAATTGAAAAAATAATTTGATACATAAATTGTTGATCACATGTTTCATATCTAAAATGCATTGCTATTATTGAAATAGTTTCAGGAATGCCCTAATGGGTCTGTTATTTTGAAATTAAGTTTCACACCATTTGAACAGTGATATGTTTTCCAACTACTAGAGAATCGCATATGTGGAGTGGGGTAGGTGAGGGATATCAAAAGCCCTGCCCAGCATATAATATATTCTGTTTTGTGTTTTCTGTCTGATGTGTGTTTGTATGTGCTGTCTGTATGTGCGTGTATGTTGTATCTCATATGTCCTGTATATGTGTGTCTGTTTTGTCTGTATTACAGTATATGTCTGTAATGTCTGTGTGTGCCATGTCGTGAGTGTGTGTATGTTGTGTGTAGATGTGGGTGGTAGGCATGCATGTGTATGTGGTGTGAGATCCTAACACGTAACTGCGCATCAAATCCCCCCTCCATCCCCACCCCCACCTCCCCGCCCCCCGCCAAAAAAAAGAATACAATCAATACAAATGAAAAATACAATTTCCATCAGAATAGAACTAAGACCATGCCATTAAAAGTATAGCTGACCAAGAAATTACCAGGTATTTAATAATGCCTAAGAGGGTATTTGCTGGCAGAATACAAGAGGATTTGGGCTATTTGGGCTTATTTTTAGAAAACTTCAGGCCGGTCTCGAATAGAAGTACAAAGTGATGGCGCAATTTATAAGGACCGGATATCAGTCATGGGTGATGTGGAACTTGGACGAGAAATGGCATCTGTAAAACAGACATATTCGCGTTTGATATTAGGAGAATAACAGTGTACAATTCAAGCATGAAATTTCATACATGTAATTTTAGCCAACACAGTACCCGCATTGAAATTCTTGTAATTAATGCCATTGGCCTATGGGGAACGGAGCATACACGTGTACTTACTGTACTCGTCATGGAAGATGGAATAGAATTTAGAAGCGATAAGGGTTATAACCAGTATATTAACTGGGGGGGTGGGGTCAATTTGAAGCTCCCCCCTCGACGAATTTCGCGACCGTACCACGCCGCCTGTCCGCAAAATTTTTGATCATTTTAACCAGAAAAAGCAAAAATAATCATACATTTATGATTTTTGGCTGAAAGCACAATTTCCATTGATTTTGTACACGAAATCATGTTTTTGAGCAATTTTTGGGTTGACATGCATGTATAAAAAGTCACGCAGCGTCGTAACGGTATGTCCGATTTTCGCGAAAACGGTCTCAAAAGATGCGCAAGACTTGAAAGTAAAAAGTCAGCGAGCGACACGATCAAAAAATTTTGCGCGGCGGCATGGTCGCGAAATTCGTCGAGGGGGGGGTCAAATTGACCCCCCCCAGTTAATATAGGGTTAAATCAAATTTCGCCTATCTCGAACATATTTTCAGTCCCAAAAGGAGCAAACATGTGTTAAATCATTCGTCTAGGTCGAAGTGGCCATAACTGTCATTCTTGATGGTCTTAATGGGTTG
Organism: Eucidaris tribuloides; assembly: GCA_001188425.1. NCBI lineage: Eukaryota > Metazoa > Echinodermata > Echinoidea > Cidaroida > Cidaridae > Eucidaris > Eucidaris tribuloides. Next base: position 21,098 of record JZLH01S0014630.1, read on the forward strand.
ACCTTGTGATCTCTGCCTGTCAGCATAACCATACAGATGTCATAAATTCCCCATTCCCTCTCTGCCTTTCTCATTTTCCCCTGTACATTGGTACAGTTTTGACAGCCTCCGATTCCCTATACATGTTTCCTTCATCTCTAACATAGAATTGTACAAAAAGCTTTAACTCGAATATCGTCTTAAGTCGACGTGATTTGTGTGGTCCCCAGTGATTCGACTTGTGCGATGTTTACTGTACTTAACACTGAATTCAACCTGACAATGCCCCCAAGTCTTGCTATCCCAGATAAGCCCAGAAAGCTAGTTGGAGGATTCTAGTGTCCAATTGGGTGATAGCTAATTGTAACAGATAAGAGAAAGCTGTATTGGCTCCATTCCTGAATACTACACTTGAATGTGGGGAATTCCCATTATGATTTTGTTGTTTCTTTGTTCAATCTAGATGTATATTCCTATGATGAGGATGACATGGTGGAAGACCCCCATCTTGCCGCCCATCTAGCCCACTTTGGTATCAACATGATGATAATGGAGAAGGTAGGTGTGATGTGGTGTGGAGATCAAAACACAAAATAATGTTGATATGTTTATGCCTCTGCATGGAGGCATCATGCTTTTGGTTTGTGTGTCCATCTGTCTGTCTGTGCATCCATTACTGCTTCTCTTCACCACAATAGCTCCAGAACAAATGATCAGATTGTAATGAAACTGTGATGCAAAGATGAACTGACTAGATTTGGAGTTGAAGGGTTGAAGGTCAATGGTTATACAGCCTAATGAATGTCTTATTTGTTATCGTTCCACTTCCCACAAATACTCAAGAACAGCAGATCAGATTGTAATGTAACTTGGGTTAAGTATGTAGTATGAGGCTGTGACGAAATGATTACATTTTGGAGTTGAAGGATCAAAGGTCACAGGGACTTATTCGTATACGATCTGGTCTCAATACTTAGCTATTGTTTTCTAATTGTATCCATAGCCTTCTAAAAAGTATGATTTTCTCAACAAAACATTCACATGTTACCAACACAGGTCTTTATTACACATTTAGTTGAGTCAATGTGTCTTAATTTCAAGAAAAATCTATGTGGTTGATGCTTAAATTTGGAATTAAGACGTATAAAAATGATCGTACCTTCGGCAAATCAGAGTGCCTTCAGTACCCCATTATGTGGGCGAGCTGATGTGCTGTCAGCACACAAAATTTTAATATAATATGTTGATTATTTTCTCCCACAGACTGACAAGACCATGACAGAATTAGAGATCGACCTCAACACCAGGATATCGGAATGGGACACCATCCAGGAGTCGGGCAGTCAACTCAAACCCCTTTATGGTCCAGGCCTGACAGGGCTAAGGAATCTTGGCAATAGGTAAAGAAATGTAGACAGAAAGGTTGCAAGGACCCAACTAAAACCTCTTGATGGTTCTGGGTCTGACGGGACAAAAACAATGTGGGCAATAGGTAAAGACATATAGACAGAAAGGTTGCAAGGACCCAACTCAAACCCTTGTATGGTCCCAGGTTAACAGGATTAAAAAATCTGGGCAATAGGTAAAAAGAAATGACAGAAAGGTTGAAAGGACCCAATTCAAACATCTCTATGACTGGGCTAAAAAATCAACCATTAAGTAAAGTAAGAAAATGAATTTACAAAGCCCAGTCAATAAATCCTTTTCCTAGGTTAACTTTTTGACCAAACTTTTTCTGTAGTTACGCTGTCGCTCAAGTTTTTTCTTTCCAATTGAGTAGTGGAAACATTCTTCACCTTGGAACATAACTCTTGAATTTTGGTACATGTGTATTTCTCACCTGGCAAAATTACTTGAGCTGTCTTTTTATCTAACAGGAAGAATTGTGCATTACAGCTCGTGTTACAAGCGAACACAAAGTTGTTTTCTGTACATGTCTTTTTCTTCCAGTCCCAGTACAACCTGATTTCTTGAATAAAATCCTTTTATATTTTAAATGATTCTGCCATAGTTATAATAAAAGAATAAGTGAATGAATTGTATACAAAGTAAGAGCAAAATTGCAATAAAAAAAAAAATTATTGTTAGACATAATGATGATTGTAAGAAGTCCTGTTATTAGCAAATGATGTGGGGTGTCAATTTGACCCCCCCCCCCCCCCTTCAGATCTCGGCCACAGATTGCGCGATCGCTGCGAAAATTTGCATGCGGCATAGAGCCGGATGTAAACTACAAGACCGTATTGCAAATTTTCAAAAATTGATTTTTTATATTTTTTAAGTAATTAATTATGCAAATAAGTGTATTGAAATTATGTTTTTGCCTATAACTCACATACAATAGCTAGTAGAATGCTAATTTTTTGGTGAAAATGTTCATTTTGACATTTCTAACAATTATCTACAAAAAAAAATTCCCGAATAATTAAATGATTTTATTGTTTTGTGAATTTCTTATGTATTTCTTTGTTTTTCGGCCTTGTTTTTTATTGTTTTTTTTAATGAACTTTGTCGGGGACTCTTGCGATCATAAACAGCATAAACTTAATCCATTTCAACCAGTAAAAGTAAAAATAATCATACATTTATGATTTTTGGCTGAAAACACAATTTGCATTGATTTTATACACGAAATCACGTTTTTGAGCATTTTGGGGCTGACATGCATGTATAAAAAGTCACGCAGCGTCGTAACGGTATATCGATTTTCGCGAAAATGGTCTCAAAAGATGCGCAAGACTTGAAAGTAAAAAGTCAGTGAGCAACGCGGTCAAACAGTTTTGCGCGGCAGAGTAGTTGCGAAATTTGTCGAGAGGGGGTCAATTTGACCCCCCCCCCCCCAGTTAACATAGGGTTAAGTCAAACTTGTTCATATTGAAGGTTAGTGAAAAACTTGGTCTGTTATTGTAATATGTGATTTTGGTTTGTACAAAATATTTTTGTTTTTCCTGTCTTTCTGAATGCTACATGTTATCAAAAAATTGAAATTTTTTCTTTATTCCAGCTGTTACCTGAACTCAGTTGTACAGGTGCTTTGTAGTATTCCAGACTTTGTAAATAGGTGAGTTATTTTTGTTCATTTACACCTGCACCTCAAAGATCATCAGAATTGTAATGATTTCAGGTTGTCCGTTCTTTTATTGTATGTGCACAGTATCTCTCTCCACATTACATTGTGTAGGTATTCCTGCATAAGTTCATATTATGAAAATTGTTATTACTGTTTTCATATTGTTTGTGTGGTGTGCATACTTTTTCACAGTGTTCTTGTAATTATTTGTGCACGATTTTTTCCATTAACGCTATCATGTAAATAATATATGATGACTTGTGAACATACTTGTATAATTGGTAGGGCATGATGTTACTTTGCCAGCTAGAGCTGAATAGCTTTGTATTAAAAGATATTGATCTTGATTTATACAGGAAGAAAAAGTTCGTAATGATTGGGAACACTTGAAAATGTCTCAAGAACCAAATGAGTTGAAACCGATACCAATCTATACACAAACTGGGGTGTATATCTAGGCTGGAAATATTTGTCGTAAACTTGTTTACTTGAGGACAAATGAGCATAAATATACGAGTGCTGAATTAAGTATGACCCTGATAGAATTTGAAGCCATGTAATGCTGCAATTTAAATAACAAATTTTCCTGTCACAGCGAAGACTGATGGTAATTGGGTGAAAAAGAATTAACATTCAACCACAATACTTAAAGTGTACCAATACCCTAAAAATAAAATTTGTGTACAACTAGAATACACTACAAATAACCGCAATTCAGTTGTCCTAGCCCATGAAGTAATCCATATTTAGATAAATCGGATCATAATGTGTACAATATTCCGGCACTTGTGCTTGGCGCGTTTAAGTTCTGCTTTGTAAGCACCGATTTCTATGCGTGTGCGTGTTCTGGCTATACGCGTACATTTTGTTTAACTATCGAAGTTCAGTATCAATATTGATCGATACACTGGGTGTGTGTGTTAATGATCAAAATGTACGTGGACAAATTATCGATAGTGCGATCGATCGATAGATAGAATTGATTGATTGACTAGTCTATTGCAAGTCGTTTTTGTTTTAACCTACTGTTTGAAATTTACATTCAAACCCCAATAAACAAAAATCAGAGTGATGACAAGTGTTAATACTTTGCAAAGGGCATGTCATAAATATATTCTACATAGCAAATTCTATATAGCAAACAAATTATCCAGGGTATTGGTACACTTTAACCCTATTTTAACTGGGCTATTTCAGACCAGGTTTTTACTGGGGGGGGGGGGTCAATTTGACCCCCCCTTCAGATCTCGGCCGCCGATCGTGCTATCGCCGCGAAAAATTGCGTGCGCATAGAGCCGGATGTAAACTACACGACTGTATAGTAAAATTTTCAAAAAAATAATTTTTTCTATTTTTCAAGTAATTAATTATGCAAATAAGTGTATGAAATTTTGTTTTCGGCTATAACTCACTAAAAACAGCTAGTAGAATGCTAATTTTTGGTGAAAATATTCATTTTGACATTTCTAACAATTATCTACAAAAACATTTGCCGAATCGGAATTAATTTCTTATGTATTTTATTGTTTTGTGAATTTCTTATGTATTTCTTTGTTTTTTTGACATTTTGTTTTCTATTGTTTTTTCGATGAAATATGTTTGGGACACTTTTGCAATTATAAATAGCATAAAATTAATTCATTTCAACCAGTAAAAGCAAAAATAATAATACATTTATTATTTATGGCTGAAAACACAATTTCCATTGATTTTGTACACGAAATCACGTTTTTGAGCAATTTTGGGGTTGACATGCATGTATAAAAAGTCGCGCAACGTCGTAACGGTGTGTCCGATTTTCGCGAAAACGGTCTCAAAAGATGCGCAAGACTTGAAAGTAAAAAGTCGGCGAGCGACGCGGTTTAAAAAATTTTGCGCGGCGGCATGGTCGCGAAATTCGTCGAGGGGGGGTCAAATTGACCCCCCCCAGTTAATATAGGGTCAAACAGCAGAAACCTTGGACAGAGTTCTTCAATCTGGAATAATTTTTGTCCCTAAATGATGACTACTTCCAATCATGTTATATTTTCCTTTGATTGTGATTTGATCATTTTTGGTGTGATCTTTAATCTTGGTGTGATCTTTGATGACAAATTTACAATGGAAAGCTTTGTAAATCAAAAATGCCGTTCTGCATCATTTGCTTTACACAAGATAGGAAAACTCCGTCCATTTATTGATAAAACAACAACACAACATTTAGTACATGCTTTTGTAATGTGCCACCTTGATTATTGCAATAGTCTTCTTTTTGGATTACCACAATGTCAAATTCAGAAGTTACAAGTTGTCCAAAACTCAGCAGCACGGTTAGACTGGGGGGGGGGGAAAAGGGCCCCCCCTTCAGATCTCGGCCGTTGGTCGCGCGATCGCGATGAAAATTGACACACACGTCACCCATGACATAATCTACAGAATTGTATATTTGATTGTTCAAAAATTAGTCAAATTTATTTTTATTTAATTAATTATGCTAATTTATGCATGAAATTAGAATTTGGCTGTAAATCGTTAAGTAAAGCCCTTGAAGTGCTCATTTTTTGTTTAAAGACTCTTTGCGAGATTCTGATTGGAGGCACATTAAAAAAAAATCGGTATCAAAATGTTTTCTTATGTATTTTATTGTTTTTGGAATTTCTTATGTATTTCTTTGTTTTTCGACTTTTTGTTTTTTATTGTTTTTTCAATGGAAATTGTCGGCGACATTATTTCGGTCATAAATAGCAGCAAATCAAATGACTGTTATCAATGAAAGCAAAAATTAATCACTCATTTATGAATTTTAGCTGAAAATGCAATTTGCATTGACTTTGTACATGAAATCACGTTTTTGAGCAATTTTGGGTCTGACGCACAGGTGCAAAATTATGCATAACTCACGAACCGGGTACCCGGGTGTCGCAAATTTGGGCTTAAAAGATGCACAAGACTTCAAAGAAAAAGGTCATGAAATATCGCGGCCATAGCTTCTCGGGTTAAAAATTTATCGCAAAAAATGTCGAGGGGGGGGGGCCTTTAGGCCCCCCCAGTCCAATTAGGGTTAAGGTCTGGCCAGAAGGATTTGTTTGTTGTACCTCCAGTCTTTACAAAAACATATGGTGAACGCAGCTTTTCTCGTGCTGCTCCAGTCTTGTGAAATGAGCTCCGTAGTAATATCAAAAGTATAAATACTGTTGAAAAATTCAAATCAGCTCTAAAAACGCATCTGTTTTAGTTTTTGTTTTTAACTTTACTTTTCAAGTACTTTCTAAGTATTATATGTTGTTATGCCATAGATTATTATAACCATTATTTTATTGGAAAATGTTTCAAAGGCTTCCTCGGTACAGTAACTAACTTTTCCCTGTTTTCTTATTTTCTTCTCAGCGCATAGGGACATTTTTCATTTGATATGTTATGCGCTATATAAAAACTGTGTATTATTATTATTATTATTCCATTACCAGGTACCCCTCACAAGCAGACAACATTTTTGATACAGCTCCGTCAGACCCAACAACAGATTTCAACACACAAATGTGAGTAAACTGATTGTACTGGTCTGCCACATAGTCTTCTGTTTGGATTTAGCCCTTAGCTTTTGAAAGCTTTCATTGCTTTCAAAGATATATGGAAAATGAAAACAAACAAACAAACAAAAAAGTCACTAAATTCAAAACTGTTATCCACTAGGGAATGTGAGGATTTCTGCAATTTTAGGGGTATATACTAGTAATATTTACATTTTTGTTTAATCTCCTTTTTTATGTCTCCTTATTAACTAACAATATACATGAAGGTACTTGTAATATCATATGCACACAATTTATGGTGGATTATGAATGGAAAAAAGTAGGAATACAGCCTACAGAACTAGTAGCAAGCATCATCTTTGTGGAAAAGCAAAGGAAAACACTGACTGAAGTTTTGCTGATTATTGTAATCATGATCATAATTCTACCCTCTTTCTCCAACCCTTACCCTTACCTTAATTTTGATCCAATTACTAATTTAAATCGAACTGCAAGTTTTTAATGAATTTGAACTTCATGTACTTTCAATGCCATCCAGTAGAATAAGCAGAAACTGGATGCATGCTTTTAGCCAGCAAAAATTGTCTGTTGATTTTTTGTTTTACTTGTTTTTTCATTTAAAGTGATAAGCTAACATTGTGGAGCTTCAAATTAAAAAATTGTCAAACTTTGCGATCTGAGAAACATCCTAGAATACAAAAGTTTGGAAATTTATGCTGCCACTGGCAAGATATGAATGAATAAACAATTAGTACTCGGGGCAAGTAAAAATAGCCTAGATCCACACATAGTAAGTCTATGGGAGGAAATGGGCAGGTGATACCGGTCAACTTACGATTTTCACTTTTTTAAAGCACTAAGTAATCATTTTGAAATACTTTTTTTTTCAGGGCTTTATTTTTAGACCTTATCAAAGGCACTTGGAGCATGGAGGATTATGTAGCTCACATTTTTTTTAACTGTGGTAAATGTTAGCCAATGACTTTAAGGAATTTGAAAGTTTTGATTATTTTTAATGTGTAAAATGCTAATACCAACATGTTGTACCATAATTTCAGGGCCAAACTTGGATATGGTTTGACCTCAGGGAAATACTCCAAGGAACCTAAGGCAGCTGAAAGTGGTGACACCACGGAAGATACGGTGAGTGACACAAAAAAACAAACAAACAAACAAAATCACTTCAGGTTTAAAGATTGTGTTTGGGATTTGCAAGTCCATTACTTCCCTTCATTATCAATACCAAACGGTAGTTTAGTACGTACAAATGGTGTGTTGAAAGTTCTAGATCCATACGTCATGAATTTGTATTTTTATGAGAAAAACTATTGACAATATGTTACCAGAATATTGTTCTTTCTGCAAGATTAAATTTTGCTCAAATTGCGAATAGCGGTTATGTGTATGTTCGCATGACCAGCGGAGCACACTGATTGGTTAAACGGCTAAACTCTGCGCGACCTTTAGCTAACGGCTGATCGAACAATTTTGGAACGTCACTGTAAATTTTGAAGTTTAAATGTCCAGATTTTCTCCAAAACTACGTATTCTACCCAAAGGTTCTATGACAGGTGTTTATTTAACTAATCTTCACATTGTGAACAATTTGAGCTGATTTGATTCATTTTGTTGTTTTCTGACGTACAATTCCCATACTCTGTCTTAAATGCTGTAAAGAACCAGGAAATTGTCTGAGATATTATCCAAGGTGACTTGGATATGATGGGCTCTCCCTAACTGAAAGCTGTTCCTGCATGTGCTGAGGGAACAAAATTAAAAGAAATTGTATACAGTGTATATAGGTAAAGTGGGAGGTAGTGAAAAAGCATGTTAATATTTTATATCATTTCAAATTTGTAACTGTCGACTGTTTTCTTACCTCCTACAAATCATGCACCATACTTGGTATTTGGTCCTAAACTCAACTTTGTTATCCCTAACTAAGACTGTCTATTTTGGGAGATGATATGGCCAAGGGGGGTGGGGGGGGGCTCTCAGGTTCCCCTTGAGATCTCGGCCCTTGACTGCACCATCACAATGAAAATTGGCATACCTGTCACCCATGACATAATAGATAATAGACAAAATCATATGGTTAATTTTCTCTTTAAAATTGTTATTTCACTAACCCTATTTTAACTGGGCTATTTCAGATCAGGTTTTTACTGGGGGGGGGGGTCAATTTGACCCCACCTTCAGATCTCGGCCGCCGATGGCGCGATCGCTGCAAAAATTTGCATGCGCATAGAGCCGGATGTAAACTACATGACTGTTTAGTAAAATTTCCACAAAATTTATTTTCCTATTTTTTAAGTAATTAATTATGCAAATAAGTGCATGAAATTATGTTTTCGCCTATAACTCACTTACAATAGCTAGTAGAATACTAATTTTTGGTGAAAATATTCATTTTGACATTTTTCACAATTACCTGCAAAAATATTTGCCGAATTGAAATTGATTTCTTATGTATTTTATTGTTTTGTAAATTTCTTATGTATTTCTTTGTTTTTTGGACCGTTTGTTTTCTATTGTTTTTTGATGAAATTTGTTGGGGACACTTTGGCAATCATAAATAACATAAAATCAATTCATTTCAACTAGTAAAAGCAAAACTAATCATACATTTATGATTTTTGGCTGAAAACACAATTTCCATCGGTTTTGTACACGAAATCACGTTTATGAGCAATTTTGGGGTTGACATGCATGTACAAAAAGCCGCGCAGCATCGTAACAGTATGTCCGATTTTCACAAAAACGGTCTGAAAAGATGCTCAAGACTTGAAAGTCAAAAGTTAGCGAGTGACGCAGTCAAAAAAATTTGCGCGGTGGTATGGTCGACGCTCTATAATGTTGAATAGATGTAGTAAGTACTCCTGGGCATCTTGTTGTCGTTTGTGGCGAACTCTGGATGACCCCTTCCACAAGACTTTTGAACATCCTGGGGTCAATACCTCTTTGGCCGCTGCAACACCAAAGTGTTTAGAACAATTCTCACAATTATCATCACATTCCAAATATTTGATGAGCAAGCTCTCCACTTCAGTGCCTGGGAGGCTCACTCACCCCCATTAAAGGTATTGGCTAACATTACACAGTTAAAAAAATCTGAGCTACATGATTCCCCATGCTACCAGTGTCTTTGATAAGGCTCTAAAAATGACGCCCTGAAAAAAAATTGTATTTCATATGATTATTTAGTGCTTTAAAAAAGTGAAAATCGTAAGTTGATCGGATTCACCTGCCCATTTTCTCGCATAGACTTATGTGTGTACATCTACGGCTATTTAAACTGCCCCGAGTTTTAATTGTTTATTCATGCATCACTTGCCATTGGCAGTGTAACTTTCCAAACTCTTATTTGTCCATATGAACACTACAATGTAGTCAGATATAAAAATTTGACAATTTTTTAATTGAAGCCTCTACAATGTTAGCCTATCACTTTAAGCATTTTGTGGCAATAGGTCTTCAATGCAAGAACCTTTGTGCTGCAGTGTTTCATGTCATCTTTCATCTCTCCACGTCTTTCAGACCAAATATGCAATCATATGTTGTTTATTCTTATATGTGTGCTGTTTATGATAGCAAAAGTGTCACCGGAGAAATTTCCTCCGAAACACAAACAAAATCAAACGGTCAAAAACACACAAAGTCATTCCAAAAAAAATAAAACAAAACAAATAAATGCATTAGTCTAGAGTTCAATTCTGATATCTTACTTCCTTTAAAGTATATTTTGCTAAGAACACTACAAAAAGTCTCTCGACTAAAAATAGCATATTTGGAGCAAGTTTGATTCACAGCATAAATTAAGAATACTTAACCCTATGTTAACGGGGGGGGGGGGGGGGGGGGGGGCGGGGACGAAAACGAATTTCGCGACCATACCACCGCGCAAATTTTTTTGACTGCGTCACTCGCTAACTTTTGACTTTCAAGTCTTGAGCATCTTTCAGACCGTTTTTGTGAAAATCGGACATACTGTTACGATGCTGCGCGCGCTTTTTGTACATGCATGTCAACCCCAAAATTGCTCAATAAAACGTGATTTCGTGTACAAAAACCGATGGAAATTGTGTTTTCAGGCCAAAAATCATAAATGTATGATTAGTTTTGCTTTTACTAGTGAAATGAATTGATTTTATGTTATTTATGATTGCCCAAAGTGTCCCCAACAAATTTCATCTAAAAAACAATAGAAAACAAACGGTCCCCAAAAAACAAAGAAATACATAAGAAATTTAAAAAACAATAAAATACATAAGAAATCAATTTCAATTCGGCAAATATTTTTGCAGGTAATTGTGAAAAATGTCAAATGAAATATTTTCACCAAAAATAGTATTTACTAGCTATTGTAAGTGAGTTATAGGCGAAAACATAAATTTCATGCACTTATTTGCATAATTAATTACTTAAAAAATAGGAAAATTAAATTTTGTGGAAATTTTACTAAACAGTCATGTAGTTTACATCCGGCTCTATGCGCATGCAAATTTTTCTGCAGCGATCGCGCCATCGGCGGTCCGAGATCTGAAGGTGGGTCAAATTGACCCCCCCCCCAGTAAAAAACCTGATCTGAAATAGCCCAGTTAAAATAGGGTTAGTGAAATAACAATTTTAAAGAGAAAATTAACCATATGATTTTGTCTTTATCTATTATGTCATGGGTGACAGGTATGCCAATTTTCATTGTGATGGTGCAGTCAAGGGCGCGAGATCTCAAGGGGAACCTGAGAGCCCCCCCCCCCACCCCCTTGCCATATCATCTCCCAAAATAGACAGTCTTAGTTAGGGATAACAAAGTTGAGTTTTAGGACAAAATCCAAGTATGGTGCATGATTTGTAGGAGCTAAGAAAACAGTCGACAGTTACAAATTTGAAATGATATAAAATATTTAACATGCTTTTTCACTACCTCCACTTTACCTATATACACTGTATACATTCTTTTAATTTTGTTCCCTCAGCACATGCAGGAACAGCTTTTCAGTTAGGGAGAGCCATCATATCCAAGTCACCTTGGATAATATCGTCAGACAATTTCCTGGTTCTTTACAGCATTTTAAGACAAGAGTATGGGAATTGTACGTCAGAAAACACAACTGAATCAAATGCAGCTCAAATTGTTCACAATGTGAAGATTTAGTTAAATAAACACCTGTCATAGAACCTTTTGGTAGAATACGTAGTTTGGAGAAAATCTGGACATTTAAACTTCAAAATTACAGTGACGTTCCAAAATTGTTCGATCAGCCGTTAGCTATAAGTCGCGCAGAGTTTAGCCGTTTAACCAATCAGTGTGCTCCGCTGGTCATTGCGAACATACACATAACCGCTATTCGCAATTTGAGCAAATTTAATCTTGCAGAAAGAACAATTATTCTGGTAACATATTGTCAATAGTTTTTCTCATAAAAATACAAAATTTCATGTACGTATGGATCTAGAACTTTCAACACACCATTTGTACGTACTAAACTACCGTACCGTTTGGTATTGATAATGAAGGAAGTAATGGACTTGCAAATCCCAAACACAATCTTTAACCTGAAGTGATTTTGTTTGTTTGTTTGTTTTTGTGTCACTCAACCGGGTATCTTCCGTGTGTCACCACTTTCAGCTGCCTTAGGTCCTTGGAGTATTTCCCTGAGGTCAAACCATATCCAAGTTTGGCCCTGAAATTATGGTACAACATGTTGGTATTAGCATTTTACACATTATAAAATAATCAAACTTTCAATTACCTTAAAGTCATTGCTAACATTTACCACAGTTAAAAAAAATGTGAGCTACATAATCCTCCATGCTCCAAGTTGCTTTGATAAGGTCTAAAATAAAGCCCTGAAAAAAAAAGTATTTCAAAATGATTACTTAGTGCTTTAAAAAAGTGAAAATCGTAAGTTGACCGGTATCACCTGCCCATTTCCTCCCATAGACTTACTATGTCGTGGATCTAGGCTATTTTTTTACTTGCCCCGAGTACTAATTGTTTATTCATTCATATCTTGCCAGTGGCAGCATAAATTTCCAAACTTTTGTATTCTAGGATGTTTCTCAAGATCGAAAGTTTTGACAATTTTTAATTTGAAGCTCCACAATGGTTAGCTTATCACTTTAAATGAAAAAACAAGTAAAACAAAAAATCAACAGACAATTTTTGCTGGCTAAAAGCATGCATCCAGTTTCTGCTTATTCTACTGGATGGCATTGAAAGTACATGAAGTTCAAATTCATTAAAAAACTTGCAGTTCGATTTAAATTAGTAATTGGATCAAAATTAAGGTAAGGTAAGCGGTTGGAGAAAGAGGGTAGAATTATGATCATGATTACAATAATCAGCAAAACTTCAGTCAGTGTTTTCCTTTGCTTTTCCACAAAGATGATGCTTGCTACTAGTTCTGTAGGGCTGTTATTCCTACTTTTTTCCATTCATAATCCACCATAAATTGTGTGCATATTTGATATTACAAGTACCTTCATGTATATTGTTAGTTAATAAGGAGACATAAAAAGGAGATTAAACAAAAAATTGTTAAATATTACTAGTATATACCCCTAAAATTGCAGAAATCCTCACATTCCCTAGTGGATAACAGTTTTGAATTTAGTGACTTTTTTGTTGTTTGTTTGTTTTTCATTTTCCATATATCTTTGAAAGCAATGAAAGCTTTCAAAAGCTAAGGCTAAATCCAAACAGAAGACTATGTGGCAGACCAGTACAATCAGTTTACTCACATTTGTGTGTTGAAATCTGTTGTTGGGTCTGACGGAAGCTGTATCAAAAAATGTGTCTGCTTGTGAGGGGTACCTGGTAATGGCAATAATAATAATAAATACACAGTTTTTATATAGCGCATAACATATCAAATGAAAAATGTCCCTATGCGCTGAGAAGAAAATAAGAAAACAGGGAAAAGTTAGTTGTACGCTGTACCGAGGAAGCCTTTGAAACATTTTCAATAAAATAATGGTTATAATAATCTATGGCATAACAACATATAATACTTAGAAAGTACTTGAAAAAGTAAAGTTAAAAACAAAAACTAAAAACAGATGCGGTTTTTAGAGCTGATTTGAATTTTTCAACCAGATTTATATACTTTTGATATTACTACGGAGCTCATTTCACAAGACTGGAGCAGCACGAGAAAAGCTGCGTTCACCATATGTTTTTTGTAAAGACTGGAGGTAAACAAACAAATCCTTCTGGCCAGACCTTAACCTAATTGGATGGGGGGGCCTAAGAGGCCCCCCCCCTCGACATTTTTTGGCGATAAATTTTAACCGCGAGAAGCTATGGCCGCGCGATATTTCATGACTTTTTCTTTGAAGTCTTGTGCATCTTTTAAGCCCAAATTTGCGACACCCGGGTACCCCGGTTCGTGAGTTATGCATATAATTTTGCACCGTGTGGCGTCAGACCCAAAATTGCTCAAAAACGTGATTTCATGTACAAAGTCAATGCAAATTGCATTTTCAGCTAAAATTCATAAATGAGGTGATTAATTTTTGCTTTCATTGATAACAGTCATTTGATTTGCTGCTATTTATGACCGAAATAATTGTCGCCGACAATTTCATTGTGAAAAAACAATAAAAAAACAAAAAGTCGAAAAACAAAGAAATACATAAGAAATTCCAAAAAACAATAAAATACATTAAGAAAACATTTTGATACGATTTTTTTAATGTGCTCCAATCAGAATCTCGCAAAAGTCTTATAAACAAAAAATGAGCACTTCAAGGGCTTTACTTAACGATTTACAGCCAAATTCTAATTTCATGCATAAATTAGCATAATTAATTAAATAAAAATAAATTTGACTAATTTTTGAACAATCAAATATACAATTCTGTATAGATTATGTCATGGGTGACGTGTGTGTCAATTTTCATCGCGATCGCGGCGACAACGGCCGAGTATTGAAAGGGGGGGGGCCCTTTTCCCCCCCCCCGTCTCAACGCGGTGCTGCGAGTTTTGGACAACTTGTAACTTCGTGAATTTGACGATTGTGGTAATCCAAAAGAAGACTATTGCAATAATCAAGGTGGCACATTACAAAGCATGTACTAAATGTTGTGTTTGTTGTTTATCAATAAATGGACGGAGTTTTCCTATCTGTGTAAAGCAAATGATGCAGAACGGCATTTTTGATTTACAAAGCTTTCCATTGTAAATTTGTCATCAAAGATCACACCAAGATTAAAGATCAGCACCAAAAAATGATCAAATCACAATCAAAGGAAAAATATAATGATTGGAAGTAGTCATCATTTAGGGACAAAAATTATTCCAGATTGAAGAACTCTGTCCAAGGTTTCTGCTGTTTGACCCTATATTAACTGGGGGGGGTCAATTTGACCCCCCTCGACGAATTTCGGCGACCATGCCGCCGCGCAAAATTTTTAAAACCGGCGTCCGCTCGCCGACTTTTTACTTTCAAGTCTTGCGCATCTTTTGAGGACCGTTTTCCGCGAAAATCGGACACACCGTTACGACGTTGCGCGACTTTTTTATACATGCATGTCAACCCCAAAATTGCTCAAAAACGTGATTTCGTTACAAAATCAATGAAATTGTGTTTTCAGCCATAAATAATAAATGTATTATTATTTTTGCTTTTACTGGTTGAAATGAATTAATTTTATGCTTATTTATAATTGCAAAAGTGTCCCAAACATATTTTCATCGAAAAAACAATAGAAAACAAATGTCAAAAAAACAAAGAAATACATAAGAAATTCACAAAACAATAAATACATAAGAAATTAATTCCGATTCGGCAAATGTTTTTGTAGATAAATTGATTAGAAATGTCAAAATGAATATTTTCACCAAAATTAGCATTCTACTAGCTGTTTTTAGTGAGTTATAGCCGAAAACAAAATTTCATACACTTATTTGCAATTAATTACTTGAAAAATAGAAAAAATTATTTTTTTGAAAATTTTAACTATACAGTCGTGTAGTTTACATCGCGGCTCTATGCGCACGCAATTTTTCGCGGCGATAGCACGATCGGCGGCCGAGATCTGAAGGGGGGGTCAAATTGACCCCGACCCCCCCCCCCAGTAAAAACCTGGTCTGAAATAGCCCAGTTAAAATAGGTTAAAGTGTACCAATACCCTGGATAATTTGTTTGCTATATATAGAATTTGCTATGTAGAATATATTTATGACATGCCCTTTGCAAAGTATTACACTTGTCATCACTCTGATTTTTTTTATTGGGTTTGAATGTAAATTTCAACAGTAGGTTAAAACACAAAACGACTTGCCAATAGACTAGTCAATCAATCAATTCATCTATTCGACGATCGCACTATCGATAATTTGTCCACGTACTTTTGATCATTAACACACACACACCCAGTGTATCGATCAATATTGATACTGAACTTCGATAGTTAACAAAATGTACGCGTATAGCCAGAACACTCGCACACGCATAGAAATCGGTGGCTTCAAAGGCAAGAACTTAAAGCGCGGCCAAGCACAAGTGCCGGAATATTGTACACATTATGATCCGATTTATCTAAATATGGATTACTTCATGGCTAGGACAACTGAATTGCGGTTATTTTGTAGTGTATTCTAGTTGTACACAAATTTTATTTTTAGGGTATTGGTACAGCGC
>JZLH01S0014642.1:0-13650 GCA_001188425.1 Eucidaris tribuloides
AGTAGTAGCTGCACTGTCACACTGTACTGACACGTAGCTGCACTGCAACGCATATTCCGTAGACATCGAACTGTGGTTCGGCGTTCTCTTATGATATCACGGACAATGGCAAAGTACGACGTTATCATACATTACTGCTTTACTCTCCCAGCACGTGACATCGTAAAAGAACGCTGAACCACAGTCCGAATGCCAGCAGAGTGCAGACGAAGGCACGCGTAGCTGCACAGTCTGCAGCAATCATAAACACGAAGTACATTCAGTCAGATTATTCACTTTACTCGTGCGACAAACGTACACTTATGGGTCCAGCAGGTTCGTTGCAATTAAATAAAATCCTTCGCCAGGGTGTAAAACGGAAACGTGCGTCCGGGTACTCAACCCGTCCGGAAATACATCCTCTCATTGTGATCCCCCCCCCCCCCCTCGCTTGTGAGCTGAGAGAGCAGATCAGTATCATCATGTTCATGATGCATGCAAATTTCACGCATACCTTTCTGAGTCTTCTGACAAAGGTTGCTCTCGACAATCTAATAGCGTGCCGAAAGATTGCTAGAGGCTTGCCGGACATAGCAACACTAATGTATGCAAACTGCTCTTTTTAGTATTTAAAATGTATTCATAAGATCAGGTGACAGAAATAGTTCGTCACTGGGTGACTGCTAATAGAGAAAATATCCACTTTGTTGACATGTTTGAATAAAGTATGAAAAAGGCCTGATCTATAATGAGAATTCTAAAAATCTCAGATAATACATGAAAAAAACCCTGGAGTAACCTCACGTCCGAATATTGGAAATTTTAATCTTCCTTATCACTTACGTATAACCGCCGCTTGAAGACAAACAGACTGTTCTTCCAGCGGGCCCTGTCTAATATCTATATATATATTGTATACTTATACAGGGTGGGCAAGAAAGAATTGCTACGAGTATGATCCTCTATACCTCAATATGATTGGCAAAAATGTCATTAATTTTATTTCGTTGGTTAGTAATATTTTTTTTTCCCCCATCAATGATACCGAAGATCATTGATTTTGAGTAAGCGTTTTGATTCTAGGGCATTTTTCGGAGGGCAATTTGCATTTCCCAAATATTGCCAATTTTCTAATATGCGGCGCGTCCATCGGAACGCGAGATATTCTGGCTCTCACTTGTCCATCCCAATACATAACAAAAGGCTGGAATGCCCTCGTTCTAAGAAAGACGATGTGCTATCCTATCGCTCGGTATGGCAAGCTGAGAGCCAGAGTATCTCGGCGTTCCGATGACCGCCGCTGTTGAAAAATTGGCAAATTTGGGAAATTGCATTGCCTCTGAAAAAATGGCCCTAGAATCAAAACGCCTTACTCAAAATCAATGATCCTGGTATCATTTTATTGGAAAAAGAATGTTCTAACCAACGAAATAAAAATTAATGACATTTTGCCGATAATGGTAAAGAAATTAGCGATCATACTCGTAGCATTCTTTCTGGGCCACCCTGTATAGGGTAGCCACTTCAGTCAAACAGACTGCTCTCGTACCAGCAGGCCCTGCATAACACAAATATCATTATTACCCTTCTCTGTTCTAAACACTACACAAAAAGTAGGTTCCCCCTTATTCAAACTACCATAACTTTTTAACGAAGCAAATTTGAGCAGAATAATTTAGCAGGGGTGTTCTGACACTCATTGACTAAATTCTGTATGAAAATGCGACTGATCCGTCATGTCATGCATGAGTGAGCATGCATTAAAGGCAAAAATGTCACTTTTCAAAAGTCACAGGAGTCGTCTCTTGTGCCAAAATAATGGTAAATAATGGCATGTTTTGCTTTATTCATAAAATGTGTTCACTCAACCATGACATGGTTACAACCTCTCATATTCGTACAACAGGTTAAGATACATGTTGATGAAAAATGTCGGATTTCATTTTTTTCAATAAATTTAATGGATTTTACAATTTCAAAATTCAGGAAGGACGGACATTTTGAAATTGAGCTCACTTTGGCGTAAAATATGCAAAAGTGTCATGGGAGGTGTAAGGGGGTCAAACGATAGATGATTAACATAAATAGCCCTTAATCATTCACCAGAAACAGAATTTGTCAAAATCCTGCATCAGAAATCCCCAAAATGACCCTTGTGACTTTTGAAAAGTGACTTTTTACCTTTAATATGTGCTCACTCAAGCATGACTTGACGGATCGATCACATTTTCACACAGAAGTTAGGCAATGAGTCCAAAAACACTCCTTCAAACTTATTTTGCTCAAAATTATTTCGTTAAAAAGATACGGTATTTTGAATAAGGGGGAACTTACTTTTTGTGTAGTGTTTAGAATGCCGAGCGCTTGGTGAGAAAGAATGTATCATGAGAGGTTGTATTTCCGGACGGGTTGAGTGCCCGGACACCGCGCGTTAAAACGGCGCAGTACGCGTCGGGGAACTATCGCGCAAAGTTGCAAACAGAACACGGGTACGCAGCATTTATATTTCTTCCCATAAATCTTGATTTCTCATGAAAATACTGATATTGATAATTTGAAAATTACGTTTTTTGGTAACATATCCAGAAAAAAACACTAAAATTAGGTGCCCGGTTTCTCAACTCCCCATCCAACCATTTTTAAAAGTCTTTGGAATGACCCAGCCGGGGCTTGAACCCGCGACCTTCTAATTCGTGAGGCGGACGCTGTAACCACTAGGCCGTCACTCTGGTTTAATCAACCCCAATTCTATCATGGTGTTTATTTACTTATTTATTTATTTATTCGTTGTAATATTACAAATTTTAAATAAACATGATATTTGAAAATACAGTACGGTATATACCACGCAATTTATCTCACTGAGACACTACCAAACTGCCTGGATGCACAGAAGGCAGTGGCGTAGCCAAGGGGGGATGCGATGGGGGCGGTAGCCCCCCCCCCCGAAAAAAAAAAATTGATGTGAAGCTGCCACCTTCATTTCCTTTTTTGTCTTACTGTTGAAATATCTACAGCAATATACATCAGGCGCGGATTTAGATATTTTCATAAGCGTGGTAAGAAAAAAATGTCAAATTTTTCGGCGCGCTCCGTGCGCAAAATTGCATATATCCTCGTGAGAGGTTGTATTTCCGGACGGGCTGAGTACCCGGACACTGCGCGTTAGAACGGCGCTTCACGCGTCGTGGAACTATCGCGCGAAGTTGGAAACAGAAGCCGTGGACGCAGCAACTATTTTTCTTCCCATAAATCTTGATTTTGAATGAAAATACTGAAATTGATCATTTAAAAATTACGTTTTTTTAAGCAACGTATTCAGAAAAATTGTGAAAATTAGGTGTCCGGATACTCAACTCCCCACCCTACAGGTTAACAATTTTTCGTGCAGATCGCTACGCAAAATTGAATACCAGTATAATAATAATAATAATAATAATAATAATAATAATAATAATAATAATAATAATAATAATAATAATAATAATAATAATGCGACATTTTGTATTAGCGCATAACACAAAGACAAAATTGCATGTCTCTAAGCACTTTTTAGAACAGAGATACAAAAGGATTATTGTGTATGTTTAATGTGTTTAAACAAGTCATATTACATAAGAATTTTTGTTAAGTTGTTATTTTGGGGGATGCACTGTTTGCCTTCAAATGTTTGTAGTGACGTGGTACAAAAACTACGAAAACTTTCGGCGCGCTGTGCGCGCAAAATTGCAATAAACATTTTTTTCAAAAAAGAATGTTGTGTTTGATTAGTAGTGTTTTGTAGTATTACGTTTTAAGAATTGTTCAAAAAATGTAAAAATTGCAGTAAGCCTATAGTCTAACATTTTTCGTGCAGAGCGCGCCCAAAAATTAATATTGTGCAAGTTTAATGCTTTTATAGTGTCTTGGGCTGCTTTTTAAACATACTTTTGCATTACGTTTGAAGGATCTTCTCAATTTGTCAGATTAGGGGGCAGCAAAACAATATGTTTGTCATCAAATATTTTTATTGACGTGGTGAAAATGTCAAACGAACACACACACAAAAATCATCCAGTACCTTAAGCTTATATAGGAATTTCTACAATTCTGGACTCAAGGTTAACTGTTTTCAGGTAAGATGCCAAATAGACTAAAAAAAGGCAACATTGTACATTTTTGAAGGTGCAAATGCAAAATTTTCTCACACCATATCCTCCCTCATCATGCTCATGTTGTTTATATTTAGGTCTAAACGGTCACATAACCTCTTAGTTTACTACAACATGATGATGATCTTAAAAACTCACACTAATGGAGAAGTCCCCTCGTAGCCAATTTATTAACACTTTCTGCATGGAGGGTGATCCCTCTCACGACTTCCTCAAGTATTTTATACATTACCTAAGAATTACTTATAGGGGTAACCAGACCCTCCCCAAAGCTATATAATTTGTCTAATTATCCAAAATTACTAATTAAAAGTATGAAATATTCAGATCAATTTGTCACTAAAGAAGCAAAATATGTAGATTTGTAAAGGTGAAACTGCAATTTTTCTGTGTCTGCATTGCGAATTTGTATGTTTGGTTGTAAAAATGTGTATTTTTTTTTTTTTTTTTTTTGGGGGGGGGGGGCGTCGGTCGCTACGCTCGCTCGCATATTAGAATTTATATTTTTTTTCCTCTCCCGGGCCGTCATCAGCACGATCTATTTGGGGGCTTAACTTGCCACAATGAGGGATTGTATTGTTTTGTATTGAATAGAAAAAAAAATATGTGACTAAAAAAAGTGAATTTTGCACTAAATGGCGTAAAATTGCACGAAATGGCGTCAAATAGTCAAGATAAAGCAGAAAGGATAGTGTTTTACCGTAGAGCTTCCACAGTACAGTCAGGATCCGCCCGCAAGGGACCTTTGCGCAATTGCGCCTGTTATATTGAGCACAATTTTTTGTGCCCCTCGTATTTGAAAAATCTTGAATCCACCCCTGAATATACTGCCTTATCTTAATAACTAGGACTGTTTTAAGTCGATAAAACATGCCAAAAACATGCACAAAATCGCACGATTAATTGCATCAAAATTCCAAAAGCTCTCATCGTGGGAGGGGAGACAACCCCCCCCTTGGCTACGCCACTGACTGTGGTCAATGTTAGCCTGTGGCTTTGATCATACCCCTTACATACCTCAGAAATAATGAGTAAATTTTCCTTTTTTTCAGAAAAAAAAACAACGAATTGGTGATAATTCATGTAGGCCTACAAGATCAATTTAGAGAGCGGTTCTGGTATGGAATCAAAGACTTAAAGCCATAGGCTAACAAGGACCACACTTTAAAGAAAACTATAGCTGTTCGACTGCGCGCAGTCGATGGGTATGCCTCCGCAGTCCTCACTCCCATCCAATTCATGTAATTTGAAAAGCTTCAAGTTACCGTGGTAGCAAAACCAATGAGATGAATAAGCCCATGTGACCTTTGACCAAGTTACAGTAAAATCCAATAAGCAGTTCTTAAATTATCACGACATTGAGCTCAATTCGGACATGAGGCCTTGTGACCTTTGACCTCTGACCTTTCAACTCCAAAACCGAATCAGTAAATTGGTGCCTTATAATAGATACTTCTCCCAAGTTACATCAAAATCGAACCAATCATACTCAAGTTATCACAGTAATGAGTAGCCGCTGATATATCGGCAACCATCTTCGAAACCAGTCTGTAAATAATGGTAAAATGCAA
Organism: Eucidaris tribuloides; assembly: GCA_001188425.1. Classification (NCBI taxonomy): domain Eukaryota; kingdom Metazoa; phylum Echinodermata; class Echinoidea; order Cidaroida; family Cidaridae; genus Eucidaris; species Eucidaris tribuloides. Next base: position 5,702 of record JZLH01S0014642.1, read on the forward strand.
CAAAAAACATTTTGATTGATTAGTTGTTTAATTGATTTGAAGGAATAAATGAATTGACATTCGCATACGATCGATACCATTGGAATAATCCTTGTTCAGTCGCAGACTATCCTAATCTAAACCCAAACATACACACATAAACACAAAGGCACATAAAGAAATATAATATAATGTAAACTTAATTTCATTTTGAAATAATGTACTGTCTTGATCTTATCTCGCATTTTTCATGATTTTTTTTTATTAGTAGTAGTAGTAGTAGTAGTAGTTGTAGTAGTAGTAGTAGTAGTAGTAGTAGTAGTAGTAGCAGTAGTCTGACTGCCAGACCATTATTCAGCAATCAACAGCCAAAATTCTCTCCATTCGCGGACGGGGAGGTCTGAAATTTAGAGTAGTAGAAGTAGTAGTAGTTGTAGAAGTAGTAGTAGAAAAAGTAGTAGTAGTAGTAGTAGTAGAAGAAGTAGTAGTAGTATTAGTCGTACTAGTAGTCGTAGTAGTAGTAGTAGTATTCAATCAATCAATCAATCAATCAATCAATCAATCAATCAATCAATCAATCAATCAACAAACAAACGTGCTCGAAAGTAGATGTACAGTATGTCCCCCAAAAATGGTACAATCGGGAGAAAATTATTTTAGGTATGTAATTTTTTTTCAAAAGGTACATGTATGTGTATTTGGTATCATATTAAAGCAGAATAAACTTTCTTTGTGATAAAGTTTATCCCATTTAATTTATGTTTATAAATCAAAAAGTTATGATTACTTTTTTGCAGTCGGGCAAAATCACGTTTGTCCCACTCTTTGTCATTCAATGTGTTTATTAATGATTATTAAGTAAATAAAAAAAATAATCAAATACAAATAACCGTTACTCGGCATTTAAATGATATTGCACATGTTCATGTCTTCTGTTTAACAGGCTGCATTCACACGGACATCGTGGTAATCTGCGCATCTCATTCGTTTTAGGCATTTTGTCAATGTTATGGACTCCCTTTGTACTACAAATTACAGGAAATCAGAAATGTAAAATCTGAAAAATATGTTCGTTCAGCTAAATTGAAAAATTACCCAATACTTTTTCACACTGTCATTTCGGTTTCATTGTTAAGAACCTACATTTACATGTATCGAGTGTATAGAACATGGTAGCCTATACTGGGACAAACAAAACTTTGCGACAGTGCGTGATTGACGCAACCAATTGAAATGAAATAAATTGCACTGAAAAGTGTGGTCTTTTAGCTTTATGATACGAGGGGATGTCCACCTCGTGAATTTACAGAGAGTAGATACAATTTTATGGAGATGGGCTGGTTATTTACCAGAGTGAGGAAATAAGCTCCCTCTGCCTCCCTAGCTGTCTATCCTCTTATCCTGTCCTCTTTCTCATTCTGTCCATTTTCGAAGAACTCCTTACCTGCTAGGTTTTATTATCTCCCCCTAGGTAGGATTAAAGGCGCCTGCCCCCTGGAATGATCAAAACTTCACCGATGTTGACGCAGGGTACATAAACACAGATCCCTGTGTCGACGGGAAAGGCGTATCCCCGCACTGCGGTACGGGTGCAGGTTTTGGGGTTCTGACTTTCATTTTCCTCTAAGTTCTCAGACAAGGTTAAGTCTGTTAAGATCTCAAATACAAAAATCCTACAGTCTTTTGTGATTGCGACAGCCGTCTCAGTTCGCTTGGGCCACTGTGGGGAATGTCCGCCTGGCCTAAAGAGTGGGTTACGTGGCGCGCGTCTGACTTTCACTTTTAAAAAGACTCAGCGCAGGGCGGGAATAAAGTCCTACGGGCGATGGAACCAAGGGGTGAAACGACAGGGTACTAGATGGTACGGAAGTCGCAGCCTCGAAATGCTGCACGTCAGGTGGGCTCAGATATCGGTCGGCTTGTTGCTGGGGACCCCGAGACAACAGCAACATTCGCAGCACCTGAGTGACCAAGCAGCCTTTCCAGGGATTAGCACTGGCTGTTGTCCAGATGGAGACGGATCTAGAAAAGGTGTATGCTAAACAAATGCTTGTCTTATCATGCCCGTTGGCCTAGCGCGGTAAACGGGCATCGTCATCCTTACGCGGTAAGAAACAACAAAGAAGTAAACAGAATTAACAGCCTCACTAAAGGTAGCGTGCTGGACATGTACGTAAGATGCAAGACTCGCGACAAAACCGCCTGTCCACAGCAGACGTAGTGGGCTCTTGTGCAATGAGAACTTGAAAGACTAAGTAGATATTGCATATTGCAGCGCGTCAGTGAGGTCGCGATTTGGCAGAAGCAAGATTCCTTGACGAGAGCAAGGTGCAGGTAACACCCTCTACTGGTGTGGAAAGTGGGAGAGGAACCCTTCCGGATGTTATGATAAAGCAGTCTATAATAGCAACTCCAGAAATCTTTCCAATTGGCCATTCTGAAATCGTATTATGTCGCCTTCGCGTTGGCCGCTATGTGAATGCCGCGTCATGTCACCCCTCTCATGTTTTGTATGCCCTACGCCTATTGGCGGACCTGACATTAAAGTTGCCTCTACTCAGAGCTTCGAAACATCCTTAAGACCATCAGTGAGACAGACAGATTGTATCATGGGGCGATTTCAAAATGCCAGAGTGTGGCAAAGAGAATTTGATGTCTGGCCCAAAAGTTTGGGTCGTCACGGTAACCAGGTAATGCAATGACAACGAAATGCTGATTTCTTGAATTATGCTCAGAAAAGCTGGCTCTGTGCATCACCAGACACTTCTTCCCAGCAGAAGGCAGCAGCTTCAAGACCTACTTGGCAACATGCCACGCTTCGCAAACGGTTGGCAGGTATGCTAGATGAGTCATCATTGTACGCCAAAGAGATTATGTCAGACGTATTAGCACACACGGTGTCAATGCCAGTGCAGACTGCTACTTCTGATGCATCGCTTGTTAAGCAGCAAAAGCTCAACTTACATCAAGCCACCACCTAAGAAGAAAGTGACGCAGATGAAGAAACTGGGCCTGTTGATAGACTCTATGGTCTGGAAAGGGTTTCAGAGAAATTGGAGAATGCGACTGAACAGCATTCGTGGAGAGCTAAGCTGATCTGAGGATCGGGATCCGGAGTAGCTCATGGCAGCAGTTAAAGGATATATCCTTCAAGAAGTAATCTGCTGAGGTAGTTGGCTGCAACACGAGCAGAGGAAAAGAGACTGGTTTGATGAAAATGATGCAGAGATCCAAATCTTCTCCAGGGAAAACACTTCCTGTTTTGACCAAGACTTCTCTCTAAACGGCAGATGACCCAGCATGCTAAAACGCCTACAGAAAAGCTTGCAAACAGGCGCGCCCACTGCGACTCCGTGGCTGTGTATGGACAACTCATCAGGTGCAAGCACTTACGCTCATCAGATGGGAACAACCTCTCCAATGACAAGATATCAATTCTTCAATCGTGACCTGAACATTATGGAAACCTCTTGGTGATATGCGCAAAGTGCAGGAAGAGGCAATCAGACAAATCCTCAGGCAGGTAAGGTAAGGGACCGAAGCTTGACAACTCCCCCCAACTAAGGCCTGAGTGAAATCAGCCAAATCAAATTGATAATGCCAGCAGAGTCCTGGAGTTGATGGGGATACCACAGAGGTATACTAAGTTAGGAGCGTGACATTCTGGCTAAGAGAGGGTCAGCAGACGCTATTTGTTGTCATGTTGGAAGAAAGGGAGTCATTCCTCAAGATCTTCGGATGCCGTCACTGTCTGCCGATTTACAAGCAACAAAGAGAGACATTAGATTGGCTCAACTACACGGGAATTACACTGCCTATTCATTGCAGGAAAAAATCTTGCTAGACGTCATCTTGAACCGAACTATCTCCTACCATTGCAAGGAAAACGCTACAGAAAGTCAGTGGTGGCTTTCAGAGCAATATCGTGGAAGCAGCTGACATGATATTTGGTCCTCCGGCAGATTCAAGAAAAATGCAGGAGCAAAATATGGGATTGTTACGCAGCTTGCTTATAGATCTATAACAAGGGCATTGTGATACAGTTAGCAGGGTAAGGGCTTTGGAAAATCCTTTGGATGACTCGTTGTCGACGTCTAAAGCTCCTTACTATGCGTGAAACCAGCTGCACGAAGGGGCCAGACAGGGGCAAGTAAAACTCCAGGGTACATGTCGAGCAATTTCCAATCAACAAGCTGGAGTGAAAGCAGGGTGGGCGTCCTTGTCCCCAACACTCTTTGCCATTTTCTCAGCATGACTTGCTCAGGGAAGCCAAGGATGGCTTTACTGAGGGATATCTTACATACGATTCGTACTCATGGAAGTGTGTTTTAACGCTGCGAAGACTGCATGCCCACACCAAAGACCTCGGGGAACAACCTTATTCTAGAGTTTACTCTTTGCAGATGACTCGCGCACTTCTGGCCCACAGTGAAGCAGCAACTTAAACAGTTGTTTGATCATCGTTTGCGGCATCAGGCCAAGGCATTTGGACTGCATATCAGTCTCAAGAAAACTGAAGTGGTTAACCACCCAAAATCACCTCGTGTATCGTACAGCCCGAGCCCACGCATCAAAAACATTGACGAGACATCGCTGAAGGCAGGTTGACCATTTTACATCCTTGGGAGTGTTATGCTCCAAGTGATCGGCTTCATTGAAGCAGAGGATGCTTGACAACCGTCTAGCTAAAGGAAATAGTGTCGCTTTGTCTCGCCTGCAGAACGTGTATGGAAGAATCATTACCACTACCTATCCACAAAGATCCTCAGTGTATAGAGCTGCTGTGGTCACTACTCTCTTGTAATGTGATTAGAAGCGCTGGGTTTGTACCGATGGCAGAGGTGAAACTTCTGGAGCGCTTCCATCAGCGTTGTCCTCCGTTCGCATACGCACATCAAATGGGCAAGACCGCGGCAAGAGCAAACAATGAAGTCTTGAGCGGGCCGAATATTTCCAACATGCAAAGCTGATGTTTACTCTCAAGACAACTTCGCTGGGGCAGCGGCACCTTACACGTATTGGAGGATAGTCGTTTACCTAAGGCCTGTTTTTTATGGAGGGTTGTCCATGGGTATAGCGCAGTATTTGGGCTCGCAAGGAAACGTTTTAAGGACCACTGAGCGCCAGTTAATGTGTTGCTTGCTGGTATCCCCGCGAGGATGACTGGGTGGGCATATGCTAGAAGCGAGGAATAGCTGGAGCAGTATGGAAGCCATGGTGCTTAAGAGGTTTGTAGGAAGAGCGAAGAAAGAAGCTGTAGAGGAGAAGCGGGCCAACAGAGAAAGGCTAGACTGCCAAACCCCCTGTCCAGAGGCTTTCCCTGCCAAAATTGCGCTAGAGTCTGTCGCTCGAGGGTTTGGTCTGTTTTACTCATTTTAAAGCATGCAACTGAAAAAGTATATTCCCTTGAATCTCGACCCGAGGTATAAGCCATCTCATCGAATATTATATATTACTTGTGAAAATGCAACAACTCTTTTAAACGGTTGTGAACTCATCATAAGAACGAGTTTCATTATATAATTAGTTTATAACAAAAAGTTATGTGAATTGAAGGAGTTGACTAATGACTTAAACTCTATAAAGTAAGTGAAATTTTGAGTTTCTTATTTCCAGAAAGCGCTGTGTTGCGGAGTATAGTACTGGTATTACACGCTAATGGTTTGCATGCATTGGTGTGTGAGCGTCGTAAAAGCCAAGTGTACTTACTAAAGTGGCGGTCAATAACGTATGTACAGTACGTACACTGTGGAAATTTTGCAGACCAAGTCGCTTAGAACTGCCCACGTCGTACATCGGTTAAGGTTAAGATGGCAACTTCGGCAAATGTAACTGGTTACTCGAAATTGGGCTTTGGGGTCGGGTTTGCAATTGGGAAATTTTCAAACTTCAAACTTTCAAAAGGGCAAAATGTCAGCATTGTTTAAAGCCAAAACAACGTGTATCGTTTGCGAGAATCTGTATCACATAACTATTTAATGCTCATGGAAGAACTTGTTTTGTAGCGTCCTTAATACCCGGGCCAAGCTGGCTTGAATAAATTATTGGCTTTTTGGGACTCCCCTCCTCCCTCATTCTTCGGTGTTTTAACATATAAACTGAAACTCTACGGAACTAAATTAATTCTTCAACATTATAACCATCGGTTTTAATTGTTGCCATTACCTGTTTCTTTTATACTGCGACGATACATTATGAATACCATTATTAGTAGCCATGATTGCTGCCGCGCTATCGCGCCCAGCGACCGCAAAACTGAGGCGATTAAAGAGTTTTCCCTGGAAAGGTATAAAAATAGCAAGCAAGTATATTAACATATATATATTTATTAGTAAAATCCAGCTCGGAAATACAATTTATTTTTACATACGATATATCAGCACATATTTCAGCATACTATTTGTGAATTTTTGTTCAACAAATTTCAGGGTCGAAGACATTCCACATCAATTGTATAAAGCAATTGTATTTTCTTGTGCTTATGATTCTGTGCAGCTGTACGAGTCATTTGTGGAAATGTCCAAATAAATAAATCCAATCAAATCACAGTCTTAAACGTAGTGGCAGTGTTACGTCTTTTCAAAAGTTACAGGACCAGCAAATCCATTTAAAAGGAAACGCATAGCATTTTATCACGAAATCAAGCCTAATAGTAGTAGTAGTATAGTAGTAGCAGTATCACAATCATGATCATTTTTTTTATCATTATCGGTCATCATCATTTTTAATTTTTAATCATTCCTGTGGTGTGAAAGTCCGGGGGGGGGACTCAAGATTGTTTCCGGGAAGTGAGGCTCGGTCGGGGGTGTGCCGCTGAAGTCGAAAACCCGACCCTGTTCTTGAAAAAAAAAGGTCATTTTGGGGAAAATGTAGCGCTATTATTAAGGTTTTTTTTATTGAGAAAAGTGACATTTTTGTGGCATTTTAGCGATGAAATTATCGTACAACATGTCAAATGCATGACCCATGTTTTAAGGGATCCGCCCCCAGAAATCCCAAATCCATGTGTAAGGATTTTTTTGGGCTACAAGTCCACCTATTAGAGCGCACACTCCGCGGTTTACCTTACTTAGGCAAGTACCTCCCCGCGCCCCGGGTGAAGTACTCAAACTTTTTTTTAAAATTATTGGGCAACCATACACCGCCTATACTTTAGACAGGACCTGTTCAATCGGTAGCACTTTCCTTATTCTTTCTTAGTTCTAGAAGGTGGCTTACTATTGGCAAATGTTTCCAAATTATTTAAAAAGTAGCATTGTTAGATAACGAAGCTTTTCGATTGCAACTCATCAGGTTTATCACGCGATATGAACAAAATTACAGAAGACCAACTATTTATAGCTGAAGCGCTAAGGTTGAACTCTATTGTTAAACAGATGCAATGCAGGACAAATTCCTTTTATCTGCACAAAAGGGGGTCTCTGGTACTTTATATAACGCTGGGGCTTCTAAGTACGCACCGATGAATGAGTCAACTCGCTGGGCCTACTAACAATGGAGAACCTGGTTGTCTGAATAGCATTTGGGAGCAGCACAATGGTTAACGGCAATTAAATGCTGACTGGGCTGAGTCACAATTTATGTGTTGGTCAGGTCCACCTGCAGTCAGATCTGACTTGCCAAGGCACGGGGTTGGTTGAGCGCGCGTTGGATTAACTAAGTGTTTGCCGTAGCAGTCAAGGGGACATGTTGTTTGATGGCGATCCGATAAAACCGCGTGGGATGTAACGGCCACAGTACCTGGCATCGGCACGGACATCCAATTGCTAAACAACATTACTCTTGTGGGGGGGGTGGAGTACTCCTTAACAGTTGTACGGCAGCATGTGACTTAGTAGAGAACACAACACCTGTCGAAACTGCAAAGTAACAGTGGGAACCGCATTCTTTAATCATACTAGCATCCTTATGAGATACTTCTCCTGCGCCAGGGAGTTTCAGGTAGATGGGGAGCATTTTGGCAGGTCTTC
>JZLH01S0014655.1:0-35871 GCA_001188425.1 Eucidaris tribuloides
AGTTCCCAAGCTGTTATTGTGCTATCGGAACTGCATTTCTAGGCTAATCGGGCACGCAGCTCTGTCATATGCAAGTTTTGATAAATTTTAAAGATTGAATGCAACCACTAAACTTCAGTTGTGGATAATCATTAACATTAATTAATTAATTTAATTTATTTATTTATTCATTTGAATGTGTGGGCGTCCATAATACCACTGTGCATACAATGTTCACTTGTAGTATGTGGACGATCACATATTTCTCTGAGTTACCCATGATTGGTGTGTGTGTGTGTTGTGTTGGTGGTGTGTGGTGTGTGTGTGTGTGGTGTGTGTGTGTGTGTGTGTGTGTGTGTATTTTTTTTTTAAGGCATTCACAACATGAATGTTCTCGTGAAAAAGGGATTAGGAAGAGGATATTATGAATAATTGTGAAGTTAAAAAAATGCAAATGTCTGTTGTAGAAAGGAGTATCTCTGTATTGGCTCCCTCTTAATTCGACCCCGCTTTGCGTTAAAAAGAAATCTCAAAAGCTAATCATAAAACATAATATTATATTATACAAATGAAATGATAATTACACATGACATGATGTTGAATTTTACTTTAAATAATGAGACAAATTCATATTCAAATTTTAGTCTGCAAATTGTAATATATACACACAATCATACAGTATGCGCTTTGTCGTCTTTGTATTATAATCTGTTGATTGTAGTGAAATGGAAAGCGGATAACTAATGAAGCTGAAACCTTTTATATGCAATATTTCACTCATGATAAGTCCTTTGTAAACAACATTAGTAAAAAAAAAAATACACTATAGTAGGAAGGATAAGTTTCATAAGTCCATTGTGAATATCATTGCACAATTGCTGCCATAAGTAAGAATATCATGATCAGCAAAAACATCTTCAAATGTCAGAAAGATTTCTCTGCAATGGAAATTTGAAGTAGTTTGTTTTTTTTTCCCATTGAGATGATTACAAATGGAGAGAATTATCCCACCATTAACAATTGTGGTAGATTCAAGTGTGTGAAATCATACTATACAATGATATATTTCGTATTTTCATTTACATCTAACAAACTTGCAAAACACGTAATCTAAGACAAAATTGTTCATAAGTTGGCTCAGAACCTTCTTACATTTCATGCAAATAAAAGTTGCGTTTTGATAAAATCTACTCCTAGCTCTGGTTTCTAAATTCGCCCCACAGTCTGATATAATAGAGACAAGATAGCCGGAGGGAAATGTAGATGATTTGTGCTGATTAAGTCTATAATGTAATAAAGCTTCTTGGAATGCTTATATTTTTGGCAGAGTGTGTGGTCATACCTCAAAAAAAGTATGATTATGTATGATTATGTGTCGTTGATGAAGTTACTTCTGAATTAAGGTCTGTGTACAAGAAACAGCAGCAATCTGAAATGCTCGGCATGACTCCAGTGTCAGTTTTGAGAGTCCATTCCCCAGTTTCTCCACGGTCCCCTTCATTTCAGTTAATAGCGCTCCAATAAAGTGAAGAACCATCACTAAGCTGTACGGCTCCTTTATGATTTGTGGCATGATGTGAGGGTAATTCATTCTTCAAACCATTTCTTTCCCATCGTTCGTTACAAGTAGCGGGAATGACGTCATGCGATTTTAGCCACAATTTATCAACATGATATCGGCATCTTAGCGCGCATGGCTTGAGAGGCCCAAAGCTAGGGGTATATTGCCCATGTTCTTTCCACTGTAGTCACATACCTGCGGTTGTTTCCACGAAAATATTCTATGCCATATACATCCCCAATAACTTTCAAAACTTATAACTTTCAGAATTCATTATTTGAATCATCTGACACCACTCTAGATATTTTCTGCACTTGAGCACAAATTGTTATTCACAGATACTTGACGATACATTAAAGCTAAAAATTGTATGCATGTATCACAGACCGTGTAATTTTTAAAATGAATATCTTGTACTAGTACATGTACATAGTTTTATTTATCGTCACCTTGAACATTTCAAGTTCAAAATGCATTGAAAATGTATGTTTCAAAATATGGAAATAACTACTGAATTAACATGGTACATTTTTTTCAAATGGATTTTTTTCAGTACAGGTATCTGCCTTATTATTAATATTCAACGAATGTCACCAAGGAATAATTTGCTTGCTAAAACGGAGTGATAGCTGTTTTGTTTAGTGTGGTCATTCATAATTATTTCGATTTTTGAAACTGACAATTTCCTTCAATAATCGGCTGAAATGAAATCAATTGAATTATTAAAAATGTGCCTTGCACATTAACCCTCACTTTGTATAATGAGACAGGTTGCATTGAATCAAGTAAAAACCACAAATGTGACTTTACAATTTCTTTACACAAAAATATGATAGAATCATTTGTTATTGTACTTTCCTGGAAATGGCACTTGTTGGTCGTCATTGGGGGCTTAGTGTCCACTCCATCAAAATGAATAATTAATCTTAAAACTGCGTCATCTGAGGCGGTGTGTTAACGAGGTCGCTCAAACATTGTGATGTCGTTAGCCTTCCTCTAAAATCGTCAATATTTGTCTTGCGTGTGTCCATTCCTAACCAGTTTTAGACACGGCTCCAATGAAACTTGTAAGAATTCTTTGAAAATCATGAATTGTGGTAATGATTTATCATTTTTATGCTGTGTTGTTTTACCAATTTATTATGTTGGTGGTCATAGTGTTATATTATGGTGATGCTTGAATTGTAGCTAGTTTATGGCCAAATTAAGGGTCTTTGATGAAAACACATGAGTGTTTTGACTTCCAAAGAACAGAAATTGGTGATTAATTTGAGGGGAATTTTATTATTACAATCATATTCTTTGCATTCTAATTGTGGTAACACTCTTACAACTCTGTCTATTTTCAGTGGAGATGGTCACTATTTTTTGAAGTACACTCTACTCATCAGATGTAATAAAAATAGAGCGACGTGACCTGTGTGGTATGTCAAACTGATGTTGACATGTGATTAGATCAGTGAATTGTAATAAATGTTCAATTTAGTAATCATGTTACTGGAGGCCAAATTGTAGAAAATGAGGGACATGAAACAGAGAAAATTGCCATTTGAATGAAATGGGTAACTAATGCAATTTCCCCAAACTAATGGAGCTTTGTCATGGGCAGACATGAAAATTAGAAGCCCGTAACCTCTTGCTTTTCAGATAGCAACGGTTGTTTCTTCCCTGTGTACACTTCGTGTACTGGAGCTTGATTGAGAGCACGAAGGCGGCTTTTCAAGTGGAATTTTTAGTGGATTTTGCCCCAAATAATGTTGGCTCAATTGAGAATTTCCCTGTTAACTGACATTTGATTTGAAGTACATAATTAGCAACATGGGTCAACTGGTTGAGCTAACTTGTGCACACTGGGTTTTCTACAAGCGAACCACCTATTTTTACGTTAAAATTTGATTTGCACACACCTGTTGACTATGCAAAGTGTCGTTGATGTCATGAGTAGAGTTCAACTAAAACAAATATTGTAATGTACTTACACATACTTTAATAGCAATAACAACCAAGGAAAAATAGACGGGGGCGTAGGATGGTTTCGCCCCCAAAATGGCAAAAGAACCCCCGAAATGTGTGAAAGAGCCCCTGTAAATTATGGGTTCAATATAAAAGACTATCTGGAAAGCACTGAAACAGGAAAAGTAGCCCCAGAAAAGAAAATTTTAATTTTTTCACTGATACCAACCACGACCACTTCTGATAATTGAAGATATAGAATAGTGTAAATTTGTTTCATTTTAAACCGGGTGTTCATTCAGTGTTAAAATATCACAATCAATATTAAATTGCTGTATTGCTATTACGCATAAAATTAGAAAAAAAACTTTGTACAGGCACATTTTATCTATGGCATATTCGTAGCATAAAACCCTTTCATTACTGTATTACTATTAGGCAATAAATGAGAAAATACCTTTCTACAGGCGCAAGATTATTTCATCTACGGCATATTCATAGTATAAAACCATTTTTTCTGTGTCATTGGTCCTTTCACAAATGACTGTCACATGTCAACCTTAACCTACGATGCTACATTGTTCCCACAGACTTCAATCCCTTTCCATATTTCCTGTGACTCTGTTTTCATCTATTCAAATCCACCTGTCTATTACAACTGCACAGGAAGAAGGGGCACGATCTCAGTCTTTCTATCCATGCTGCATTTACTGCAAATCCATAGTTGTCTCTGTACCACATACTGATGAGCAAGTGCGTGTGTGTGTGTGTGTGTGTGTGTGTGTGTGTGTGAGTGTGTGTGTGTGTGTGTGTGTGTGTGTGTGTGTGTGTGTGTGTGTGTGTGTGTGTGTGTGTGTGTGTGTGTGTGTGTGTGCAGTGAATAGTTAATCATATCAATTTCACTGATCTTGAAAAAAATCAGGTTGTGGATAAGTTATTGTGATGTAGTTGGTGAATTTTTGTTCAAGAGTTCTTGCTTTAGTAAACGGACAAAATTTGACTGAGGTTACTAGTTAAAAACCACTTAAATTTGTGTTATACGATAAAAAAAAACAGATGGGATTTTAGATAAAATCATTATCTGTAAGGGAATTTCTTAAGTGTCACTAATATTACAAGGTTTGTTCAGGAGTGCTGCATTTTCTCATATTTGCCGTGAGTGGTACTGTGGTACACAATTTAAATATCAGATTTGAGCCAATTTTCATATAAAACACATTTGTTATACCAAGAATAATGAGGATTTCCATTGGATGAAAAAATAAATAAATAAAAAATGAGTATATCTGTCAGATTAACTTTGCATTTCATTCCTGTGTTTAGTAGATATTAAGACCGTAAATTTATTCTGCATTTCTTACTTTAACTTAATTCAATTTACAAAAATAGATAACTATAAAAACATAATTTTTATTAGGCAAACTTACCCAGTTACTGTACCTACCAGGTTAAGATATCGTATTTGTAAGCACCCACAAATTAAGCCAGGCCATATAATTTCTCTGCTATTAACTCTCTTCGGCTTTTAACATTTCATATAAACACATTAGCTTTTGTTTATATACTTTTTGTAGAATGGCATACTGTTGCACTCAACCACCAATTAACCATGTCATGACCAGTGTACCAAATGCAGGTAGTGATTGTGCTCCTTTCACATCTAACCAAGATGTATTCTTTACATAGCCTTCCACAAGTAATGGTGGTGTTGCACCACTCTTAGCATGATATTTCATTTTGTTTTAGCTGTAATGTGGAATGTTTCTATCTTGGTTGCTTTGTTAGCTGAAGATTTAATCAGTTTAATTGGTTCCATCATTATGAACATATCTCTGTTTAAGCGTTGTCATACTGCAAATGGCTTCCAAACAAAATTGAAGCAGCGTGGTATATATTTGTAGGTAGTTTGTTGATTTTTCCCTCACTTTTTCAGTTTATTCACTTCTGAACAGTATCAGTCTGAAATAAATTCCTTTCTGAAAAAAAGAGTTTAGAAGGAAAAAGTTATATACCCTGTATTTAGCACTTCACAAACTCTAACATGTTTTCTTTCAAGTGATCACTGAACTCATCACACCATGTACTATCAGGATTAAATTACTCACATACATACCATTCACTTTGATGTACTTGTTCTAATTTTCTTGCATTGTAAACATGTTTGTGTGCAAAAGGTTTTATGCACAACCAATCATTCAACATGAAAACAAAATCTACAAGCTAGTACATATTCCAGTATTTTGTCATGCCAGACAGTTTGAATTCTTCAGTGCTGCCTCGGCTGTGTTCATTTCATGAATCTACAATGTCAAGTGAATGTTTGTACCCAGGTGGAATGTGCCTGCCATAAATACTTGCAAGGCAGATCCAGATTGCAATCTGGCCCACAGATTCAGGATTTCTTTTGCATCTGTTCCTGCAATAATTTCAAGATTCAACACGTACAGTGGTAAACATTGTGCTGAACATAACTGAAATAGAAATGTCCACAGGCAAGATCGTCTGTGTCAATTTCCATTATTACAGCCATACATGAAATCACCAATGTTGCACTTTCGGGGGTTCATGTCTTCACACATTTGATCTTTTGTTTGTCAGTATTTTGAACGCATTGATAGCTGTTTTGCCTTTGCTCTTTTTTATCACTTCTTCCTTATTTTCCATTTTGTACCTGAAAACTAAACAAATATATGGTTTCAAAGTTTTAAATTTCCTCCCAAGTTCTGACTTACTATTCAAGTATTCAGGAATAAATTGTCTCATTCAAGATTCCCAAGACAAAACTTTGATCCATGTTTACACAGAGTTCGAGTATCATGTGTTATATATAAGATTCCTACGAACAGTCATGCCAGAGAACAAAACAGCAAAAAACTTGTGCATCAGAGTTTGTAAGCTACACGTACTGTTGCCATGGATTAGTGCATGGGTTTGCCATTCAATGTCAGTCGTGACATCGACTGACAAAACTTTGACTTTTTATGCAGTAAAATGGGTACAAATTTTAAATTTTTGACAGTTGTCCTTAAAGAGTTAAAAATCCATATGATTCAACCATATTTATTGAACCAGTAGAATGTAGAATGTTGGCAGTGGCAGTGAGTAGGGTTTATTTGTGGAATATGGGTGGGATTATTTTCTGTGGTTATGAGAATCAAACGTGGAGATGGAATTCTTGTGTATAGTAGCTACCAGATGAAAGGTTTGCATAACTGTGCAAAGTTCTTGTTGTTCCATTGCCATTTTAGAGCCAAATCCAGCTAATTCCATTAATTGTTACAGTGCACATTTCCAGGTGCAATTCATCACATGAAGGCGTAGCCATACAGTTGAATAGTCCCAAGTGAAACTCTTTCACAGCACGGAATTATTTCTGTGCTGTCTTATTAGGTTATTTTTAGATGGTATCACTTATTCATCCATTAATTCTAGTTTGAAAGATACTGGCTTTGATATGCTACTGTCCTTTTATGCTTGCATCTAATATGATGTGTATTTGCATTAATTCTCAAATTATGAAGATCTGCATTTGCAATCTCGCATCGACTCAACTCTTCTCGGCATTAAGTCAGTTAAATGAAGCGTTTGATGAGTGCGCATCATCGATGTATGCTTGTGAATTAGGAGAGTTGAAAGCACCTCATTGAATTTGATTCAGTTTATTGAGAATGCAGCAACGCAGCATCGAATCAGATGCTATTAGCTGCTCAATAGAGCTGTTCAGTGGACTTTGGGTTGAGGGAGAGATGTAGCAAAAGAAAAAAAAAGATTTCTTAGGTTTGATAAAACGTCTTGAAGGCTGGTCAGTATTTCCTGTAATGTATTTCCATCTAGCATTCTGATCAATCCCATCTTTCATGTGCGGTGGAAAAAGGAGAAGTGTGTGCATGAGTAATCAATACTTTCACGTCAGCTATTGAATTCTTGATTTTAAAATGTTGCCTTAAAAATAACATTCGAAAGAGATGTGTATGTTTATGGCAGTCTTCTAATATTACTCCTTACATACTGTATATACTCATCTAATGTAGTCCTTTTCATACATGCATATTCCAATACATTACAGTACTTGGTAGTACTACACTCTACTTCATTTGTACTCTACAAATGTATGTATACCAATGCATACTTTTTCATTTTGAATTTCAAATGACCTGTCCCTAGTTCTATATTAAATACTGGTTCATGTTGTGGGTTGCGAAATAGCTATACAAGCAAGATTGCAAAAGTGATCTCAATGTGTTATAAGAGGTGATATTTGCACACGTCCAAAATCAATGTTATTCACAAAATATGATTTTCATTCTTGACAGTGTACCCATATTTTATCATATGTATGAGCAATTAGATACAAGACTGGCATTACTTGTATTTATGTTTGATAATCTGAACTTTAAAAGTAAAATAAGGAGGAGGGTCAAAAATAAAATGGGGAGGAGGGGGTGGTGCCTTAATTTCAGTAGGTACATGTATGAAGAATTAACAATTAAAGGAGTAATCTGTTGTATAATGATAATAACCCTCAAACTAGCATTGCAACAAAACTGTGCAGATTTTGTATGTGATGTTACAAGTGTGGTACTGATAGGGGTAAATTCAAGTCAGTGGAATTGCTCACACGATATTTTGGGTCTTACATCCGGATGTGTTTACAATCCTATTCTTATCTCTTTGGGGTGTATGCATATCACATCCTCTCCTCATTGTCTGCCCATTGGTCAACTATTTTGAGAATGCGACTGGTACGGCGTTCATTTACCGAAATGAAGTACATGGCAGCTTTGTTGTAATCTCACGAAAATATCCTTCGGGGAACTGCGGGTTCCTGACCGCTCCATTTGCCCACGTAGACGTACTTCCTCCTCCAGATCGGCCGACGACATGCTCGCGAAACAATGTTTCCCCGCACGCCGCCGTAACGCAACGTGCATATTGACACAGGAGTTATCTTACGACCACGACGAACTGTGTACACGAGGTTAATAATGTCTTGTTAGACTCCAGCCGCACACCGTAATGAAATCTTAATCCAATCAGCACGGCTGTACGGGGGAGACAACGAAATGAGCTAGCCCCGAGGGCGATTGGAGTACCCGTATGATGATGAAACGGTAAAAGTAAAAGAAAAAAAATGGTGTATCTCATTGAAATGCAGACATATGGAGTGGTGCATCGTAATTGGAATACATTTCACACGTGTAGCCATATCTTGACATGTTAGAAATCATGTATATTAACACTGAGGCACATAATTTTCTATCTTCGTTGAGTTATAAGTGGAGGTGTGAGCCTATAAGCACCAGCGTTGTGGCTAGGCCACAAATTCTAAGGCCAAGACCGCTCCAAAACATTAGCTTCCCGTAGGGTTTGTACAGGGCCTTGGATCGAGGCCAAGGACTCCAAAAGGTGGCCTTGAAGCCGACCTTGGCACAACACTGATAAGTACATGTTGAGAAGGGTTGGGCTGGGGGGGGGGGGTTGTTGATGGGTGGGGAAGGGGGTTAATGGAAATATGGGTATATAACGATTAATAATTAAAACATTTTTCCTGAAACATGAACTGATTTGATGTTTGGAATTTGGATTAGGTGACAGTGACATACACATACTCTTTGCATGGAGACACACAGATATCAAACAGATAGACAGACGGACAGATATACAGACACAAACTCTTACTGTAAGCCCATCATATTTCTGTGTCTGCAGCTGTGTATTTTAATATATGCAACACAGTATGTCTATGTCATAATCCTGGTATTTTGTTCACCAGTTGTAATAGCAAAGTGAACTCTGGTATAATAAGCAAGTCATCTGAATTTAGATTCATGTCGTGACATTTTGGTTAACTTGTTTACAATTTTTGTTTTGTTCTGTCATTGAATTCTTTGCATGCATACAAAACTGTTGTTGAGGTCTTGGTTGCATACAAAGTAAGATGAAAATTTGAGAGATAAAACTTGTTTTTCTTACATATGCTAGGCTTGCCAGAGTTGTATTGAAAATGACGTGCTCACGTCTTGCAGATTATATTGGGGTATTTCATTCAACTGGGTACCTATATTTGATTAAGGAGAGCTATATTACAACAATTTAACATCTAAGGATGAAAGCTCAATGTAATGAATATACACATGATTCAATTCATGACTGAAAAAGCGAAAGTCTCTAGAAAAATATTTTGTTTTTTTACTTTGAAAAATTGTGCACATAACATGTTATCCCTTGTGATTTAATTATTAAAGGACAATTAATTTCTTGTTGCAACTGTGCGTTGATCAATGATGTAAATGCCATAATACAATTTAGGAGTAACTAAAGGTCTGTATTTCAAAGCACACATTCACATAATGGTTAAAAAAAAATGGAAATTGTCTGCCAGATATTTCACACATTTGTTGGTTGATGTACATTAAAACTATCTGTATTTGATATTTTCTTCTGTGTACATTTTTCCAGTTTCATTTTCTTCAAATTTCTTGAAATGCTTTATTTATTTGTAAAACTTTATGGGAAAAAGTGTATAGTACTATATATACTGTATATGCATGAAAAAAATATGTAAATGGTTCCTATCATGTAAAGTAAAAACAAATACAAAATGAGTGGACATAGATGATACTGCGCCGGAAATCCATCAAGTTATATTTTGGATTTGCTGTGCATACATCATGACACGAATGAAGTTATGCCTGGTCCCATGTGACACAAATGTATGTCATAAACTTGATATTTCATTGGCAATCCATCAAAATTTGAATCGTTCTTTGTTCAGTCTCCATTTCCGATGATGCTGCAAATCAAACATGCTCGTCATTTCTATTTTATTTTTTATTTTTTGTCAGTAAGTACTCCTATGCTTCATCTTGTAGCGTAGAAGCAGTTGATGGATTAGGTAGTAAGAGCAAGTAGTAATGGTCCGGGAAAAAAAATTGCGCTCACGTGTATAATACCTATTGTTGTAATTTGAATGGGTCGCAGCTTGCCGGCATATGATGCGATTAGGACTCAATTAAGTGGAGAGAAAAAATGACTTGCCGGGATTTGTTTGGTTAACACTCGAATGGGTTTTACGAGCAAATGACTTGTTGAAAGGAACAGGCAGCATTTGTACGTCCGGGCTGAGGCAGTCAGAATTTCTGCAGTTTGATGGAGTAAGTAATAGGATTACTATTTTGCATTCCGTTGATAGCCTGTGCGATGCGTTCCCAATGTCAACAGGAAAAAAGTAAACCCGACGTGCCAGGGTTTGAATATTAGTGAGGGGAAACTGCCCCATAATGGCCGATACGTAATCATATTGCGCCTTCCTTAAAATGATTGCCTTGGTTTGATGTTGGGCTTGTTGGAAATGGGAGCCGCCCGGAGCTGCTTTCTTACCCCGATGACTTGTGTGTCGGCCACATACCTTGTGTTTTGATAGCAATCGCCCTGTGTTATATTTTATGATGAGAACATAATGTTTGTGTTATTAGGGGAATGTTATTGCTACTGCTGCTGCTCTGTTATTGTTTGTATCAGAGCTGTCATTGTTAATTAACTAGTGAAGTGATAGCTGATAGAGGTTTGTGAGGATATGATAACCAAATTCAATTTTGTAATTAAATTGTTCAAGTCATAATTCTAGTATCGCTTAGTCAATGACACCTGTCATTTTGTGATAAATTGTTGATGAGAAATTTAGGATTTGGAAACTAAATTAATGGAGCTGTATTTACAAAACTTCGAAAATGAAAAGATGTAGTGTAAGAGGGCTGATGTAGTGTAAGAGGGCTGCTTTTAGGTTCAGTTCCATCTTGTCTAGTCATTTATAAGACAATCTAGCTTTTTGTAGAGTAACAGATGTGTGGTAAATATATGCAAATATTGTAGCAAATATATGTAATCTTGGATTACATAATGTATCAAAAGTAAAATGTATGATTAAATTGATGCCGCGTAGAGTAAAGAAGGTGAATTTTGTCTCCCTCAAGAAGACTGTTCTTCAAAAGCACCTTTAAAGGGCTATATCAAAGAACTGTGCTGAAATCTGTTGAACATTTGTGTGGTCTTAAAGACATCATCATTACCACACAGATATTGATGGATAGTTATATGAAGTAGAGAACTTAGATATGTAGTGAAACTGATAACCAGTGAATACCGTATACTTTACATTTTACTGAGCGTGAGTGCCTCCCAAAATATTTAAAGTATTTCATAATCACCATGTGAAGAATTTTGTAGATTACTGATGGTACAGCATACCTGTGTTTTTATTCAATTACCCTGCATTAGCATGGACTCAGCCAGGTTTTTGTTGTTGTTAGAAATATTTTCGCAAGATAAACACACAGTGCTCGTTGATGTGAAAGACAATCCGCCAGCGCTTGCGACAAAGAATAACCGTGGGGTAGATCGCGATTGATTCAGTCGCCTGTAATGTTCGAAAGCTCACCGCACAGCAGACTCGCCGCTTTTGCATGGATCCCCGACACATAGAGCATTGTCCAAAAGTCAATGTTTTCAGCACATCTCAACCGCGAGCATTGATTTTCGGCTCCCGTCTCGGGGTTGTTAATAAAGAAAAATCCTCTGCCTGCCCTGTTTTTAACTGCCTCCACCTGCTGCACAATCAGATCAAAGAAGCCTCCTCTTGAAATTCACACCCTTGTGAATCCAGCCTGGGTTCCAATTGGGGGAACGCTTCCTCTCAGCAAAGGGGATGATCGTTGTATCATAATCTGGTTTGCTGATTCTTTTATTGAATGTCCACTGGACTTTATACAGTATGTGAAAAAAAAATATGCAAACTAGCTCGATATATAAACGTAATGATAGAGTTGAAAAATGCTCTAAGAAAAACACATTTGTGGAGAGAGGCAAATGTTAGGATTGAGGAAAAGAGGAAGATAGAGACATCAATAGACAGAAGGATAGAAAAGGAATTATGAAGAGATAGAGGAAAAGAAGATGAAGACAATGAAGAGAAGGATAGAGAAGGAATCAAGAAGAGACAAAGGAAGATTAAGACATAGAAGGATAGAAAAGGAATCTAGAAGAGATACAGGAAAAGAGAAAGATAAAGACATTGAAAGAATGAAGGATGAAGATGGTATCTTGAAGAGATAGAGGATGATAAAGACATTAATAGTGAGTATGATAGACAAGGAATCTAGAAGAGATAGGTGAAAGGAGGAAGATGAAGACATTGATAGAGTGAAGGACAGAGTAGGAATTTAGAAGAGATAGAGGAAGATAAAGGCATTAATAATGAGTGGGATATACAAGGAATTTAGAAGAGACTAGGGTGGGGTTGATATAAGATTTATTGCTATCTACATGTAGCTACCCCAGTTGGCTTGATACATATAATACAGAGTGAAAAATAGAGACTAAGTCAAAAATAGTTGGCGAGAGACAAAGGTTGAGAGAGAGAAAGAGAGGAATAAAAATTGATACAGGAGAAGATGATAAAAGTAATGGCATGACTGTAAAGATATATTAGCTAATTAGTTGTATAAAAAGCTTTTGATGCACAGTGAAAAAATAAGATATTGATAGAGAAAAGGGTGGAGAAGGAATTTAGAAGAAATAGAGTAAAAGAGGAAGATAATGATATTGATAGAAGAATTGAGAAGGAAACTACAAGAGAGATCTTGGTGGGGTTGGCATAACAATATTTTAGCTAGCTAGCTGCATCATCTAGCTTGATACATATTGCACAGAGGGAAACATACAGTCCCAGAAAATTTATTCTCGAAGTGAGATTAATGTCAAGATGGAGAGAAAGAGAGGAAGAAACAACATTGATAGATTCATAGAAGGATATCTGTAGAAGGAAACTCAATGAGAGATTGGGGGTGGGGTTGATGTAAAGATATATATTACTCGATAATTCCCTGAGCTGTGGGAATGTTTCGGATGGAATGAGGGAGCTCAGCCGGGGATCACGCTGAGGGAAATTTCTGGAAATGACCTCAAATATGGGCCTTTTGAGAGTAATGTATCCCTGCGATTCACAGGTACATTGATCCCGCCGTTGGCCAGTATTAAGATCGGTATCAGAACAGCGACGTATATCGTTTCCTTCTCGTATTCCTATCACATCCTGTGATACTTGGTTGTCTCCTATTAGATATTTCGGGGATGCGAGAGTTTACTGCCATCGCGGGCTTTAACTGCTTCAATCTTAAGAATTCATTTGTGCACAATTGGTGAGTGTTTATGAAGAGCTCTGTACGTGTGCATGATCGTAACTCACGTCTTTATTGGTGGGGCCCATTCTTGTGAGTTTTCATTGATTTTATGAAAAGAAGATTTTTGTTTCAATCATAGCAAATAGATGCAGTTATTAATATTTTTATGGTGTCAATTCTGTCAAAATTATTTTTATTGTTGTCATGTCCATTTTTTTCTTTTCTTTTCTGTTCTTTTGTCATGAAGCGCCTTGAGCATTTAACCATAATGGATAACGGCACTATAAAAATATGTATTATTATTATTATTATATTATTATCAGTAGTAGTAGTAGTAGTAGTAGTAGTAGTAGTAGTAGTAGTAGTAGTAGTAGTAGTAGTGAATAGGCCTTCTTGTTTTCAATACTTAACTAAAAGATTAAATGTTTGATCGGGTTTTACAGTGAGTGGTAGAGTTGTAGGAAATGAGTGATCCGTTGTAGAAAGTGTGTTTATTGTTAAAATGTAAAACAATATATGAAATTTATAAAGTGCAAAAAACTATTCAAATATACTCTAATGCAATTACTATTCATGTCAATCTGTGGTTGTGATTTCAGAGATGCTGGAGTTAGCTTAACTTCTGGTATCAAATTGCAATTGGATGTTCTTCAATGCTTCCATTTTTGTGTCTGAACACAAGATACAATATTTCTTCACCCAGAGACCCCCCTCCCCCCCCCTCCATTTTCCTACCTCGTGCCCCACAGACTAGGCACTTCTTGTTATCAACATCGATCAGACAAGCAAAACGTATTGATGGGGAAAACATGCAAAATCAATATTTACGAAATTACCGTCCCTTAACCTTTATCTTTGGGTCTTGCAACTGTTGCTGCTAAGTTTTCTTACCGCAATGCCCTTTTATCGTGAAGGATGCGGTTGACGTAGTCCCCGTGACAGTGTGGTTTATTCTGATTTGTACGCGTAGCAATACTTCTTCTTGATTCTTACATAGTGTACAAAGAATAAATAAAACAACCAAGCAATCATTCAGTATTTGGTTCCATCTTTGTAGCAAGTGACTCAATTCAAATACAAGTAAAGATTTGAGCAAGGTGCATTTGAACGGTTCTGCCCTTTTTCTTTTAGATGAAGGACAGTTTTGAAAATTGAAGATGATTCAGAGAAAAAAGTCAGGATATGCAAGATATTTCATGTTGGTGTATTGCTTTGCAACAATTTCAGCTACATTGTATAGATATGATGTCAGAAAAATACAGTAGTCTGTAGTTGCAGCCGCAGTAGAAGAAATGATATTTAATTACAAGTTTAACAAACATTTAAATAAAAAGGAATTACCACTTCATTTGTCAATTACTTATCTTCATACTGTATCAACTCTTGAAATTAGAAAAAAAGACAAACACAATTCGTGAAACAAAAGGAAATAAACATCTCAATCTTTTCTAGATCTACGTTGCATTTTTGAACATACAGTATGATACATGTTTTTACTAATCTTCTTGATTTGATATTCTTTTTTCTTTAAATAACGAAGAGGTGAAATTCATTTTCATGACATTCGCAAGACAAAAGATTTTCCTGTTGTTGTCCTCTCACTATAAAATGGCTTCTCAAATTGAATAAGTAAATCTGGTGCGTATTAGTTGTTTCACCTACTTTACAAAATCCATCCCGAGGCCCAAACCAGTCAGAAATGATTCTGAAAGACAACATTTTGATATGTTCTGGCAGTCATTATTACCTCTCTAATCATTTCTAAGACTGTTGACCCCAGCATCAAATGCCAAATCGAACGCAAATAGAACATATCTGTCATATTTGATGTCCGATTACTGCAAGCTTAGCACGTTTCTTTGACCCCATTTCCTCAAGCCGTGATCCAGTTTATTACTGTAATGAAATCTGATGAAGGTTTTGAACTGTTTGGATTATAAAGTAGATAGTAATTTGCTTTATTTGCTTTACCACCTGTTGTCAAGTAATGTTGTGATAAAATTAATTGAAAATTGGTCAGTAATTTCAGCTTGTACCATTTATCCAGTCACAAATAATGATATCAAATCTTACGTTGTTCTTTGAAATTTTCATTGAAACAATACTTTTATGCTTTGAAATTCAGCATCGATGTACAACAAATATTATGATTGATTATAAGAATAACATTGATGCATTGTATTTCAAACCATTGCTTTCTGCATAAATACTTGGATTGTAATAGAATTACTCTGATTAAATTATTGCTGAGCATTCCAATAGTGTCTTTGCAATTACAGTGGTACTGATTTTCCACGAAAATGAAACATTATACCACTAGTTATTAACTTGGTGAAGACTAAGAAGAAGATACCTTGGGTTAGGGTCTATGGAGAATGGGTGTTCATCTCCAAAGGGTTAAAACCCAGGGGGATCTCATGTATATTGGGTATACAGGGATGTGCCGCTGGGAAGGGTGACTTTTTCAACCAAAATCCTTAGACATGGGTCCCCTTTTCATCAAAAAGATCTTGAGACATGGGTCCCAGTTTTTTTAAATTATCAAATTTTTGGTGCAATTTGTGGGCAAACACAATTTTCAAAGAGCTATTTTCAAATTTTTAAAAACCCTTAGACATGGGTGCCTATTTATGGCAAAAGGACCCTTAGATGTGGGTATGGGTTCGGAGTTCTCAGTGGCAAACCCCTGTCTGACTATAATCTGAGTACCCCCCCCCCTCCCCTCGGGGTAAAACTCATTACCCTGAATGGATTCGGGATCTTAGACTCAGATAGTGTTACATTAACCTTTTGACTACAGCTCTTCTTGAAAGCCTGTAGTAAAAGTGAATGTATTCAGCACATTGTTTACAGCCATTCCATTGATTAATTATGTTGTTGATGCACAACTTTCATTCCACCTATAGTCCGTGATGATAGTTTATGTCCCGGTGACCTTTTCAACTAAACTACAATGTATGTTTCAAACTTAAATGTGCAGATCATTCTTGATCTATTGTGTCAATGTGCATCTTGTTTGATCAAGTGAAATAAAACAGTAGAACCAGCTAGCAGTTGCATCATGCTACAGCGAATTCCAAGTGCTCCAAAGAAGAGAGATTGTGTGATTGTACTGAATTTACGCTTATTGTTTTAGATGAAAGATGGGATATCGAGGTGTTAACATTTAGTTAATTTTGAACAGGCTGGGCTGTAACTGGATCTTGTACGGAACATCTAATAGACATTTTGCGGTAGTTGCATAGATTCAGACCAGACCACATAATAAACAAAACATGTCATAGTAAGAAACCGTGTCTAGTAGACACTGCATCTCCTGGCTGGAAGGATTTATCTTGAATTTGTTTACTTCAGCCAAATCAAGCATGAACATACTAGCATTTTGTTTCTCTCGAGCCCTGATAGAATTGGATGCCATAGAGAGCTACACAATAGATTTGTCAGTCACAAGGCAATACTGATGAAAGTAACTTTGAAATTAGTCAACTTTTGACTACTAAATGTTCACAGTAGAATCCTTGTAGTTTACTTGATTCTAGAATAGTTTTACCCCAAGTTGAGGACCACCCCTAATCATGTAATTTACCTTTAAGCTAACTCATTTGCATTTTGACTCGTCCCATTTAATGTGACGCTACGCATCACATATCTCAATAGTCCGGCTTCACAAGCAAGCCTCCTCAATGGGTATACCACCTGTGACTCTAATTATAACCATGATGCCCTGTTGTTGAAATGTACCAGTGTCATGGTCATGTTGATGAATGATCAGTATTTGAGATGAGTAATTTGTCAATCAGGAGACAATCACTTGCTATTTTGAAAAGATGAAATTGCCTTTTTAAAAGGAAAACAAATGAGCAAAGTGAAAATCCTTTTTCACCTGAATTTTACCTCATCTGTACAGGTAAATATTTTGTATTTGTATAAATAATTCACTTTTGAAACATTCACATTGATACAAAAATTGAAATAAATAGAGTGAAAAGATTTGTCACTTAAGGGTCAGGACAATCACTTGCTGTTTTGGAAAGCTGAAATTGCTGTTTAAAAGGAAAGCAAATGAGTCAAGTGGCAATCCTTTTTCACCTGAATTTAACCTTGTCTATACAGATACATATTTTGTGTTTGTAAAAATGATTCACTTTTGAAACATTCAGATCAATACAAAAATTGAAATCAATGACATGAAGAGTGAAAAGATTTAGTTTGAATATTATATGCTATAAATATTAGCTGAGGTTATGCCTGTGTGTATATTATCAAAGCTTTTTATTTGCTACCTCATAAAAGCTGCCGCTTCATAAGAAGTATGTAAATTGTTATCTTGAGGAAGATTTGATATTCCCAAGAACATCGGCTGTTCTTGAAGTTCTCGATGAACATATTGCATCGGTTTTATTGGAAAAACACCAGATTATTATGCATGATGGACTGTCATGAATTTTTGTTTGAAGCATATTTTTATTTGTGTGTTGGGTGTAGGCTTACATGAGTTGTTTTTGAGGAGATACAACAGTAACCAACCAAATTTGAGTTGTATGTAGACCAGAAAATAATGGGAAATATATTGGAATGCAGACAAGGGTTATTCTTTACTTCGATATAAGCATTTGGAAAAACATATTCTAAATATAAAATTGTTTGTGTAAAAACAGTACTTGTCAAGATCTTCAGATCATAGATTTCTGAACTAAGTTGTCATGTACGACCTGTGTAGGAAATATGCTAGGATTCAGTGTGATTTAACCCCCCTGAAATCATAAATATAGTTAACTTTTCTCATAGAATTAATTGCACAGCATGATACAATGTATTAAATCAGACTTACAGCAGTCCCCAAAATATCAGTTATTTTTAACCCTGTTTGGGACCAAGAAAAGTACCTTCGCCAGTAAAAAAATAAATAAATGAAAATAAAAGAAATGGATAGCTAGCTAGCTAGATAGCTAGATAGCTAGCTAGCTAGCTAGCTAGCTAGCTAGATAGATAGATAGATAGATAGATAGATAGATAGATAGATAGATAGATAGATAGATAGATAGTAGACAGACAGATTGATAGATAAAATGAAATATGTCAGATAACATGTACTTGAAGTGATAGGGTCAGAAATCAAAATAAATTGTGCAATCCCTGCAATTACAGTCATATCCAAATGGTCATCAACAGTACCACTTCCCTCCCTTCCCCCCTCTCCACCTCTCCTCCCCCTCCTCTCCACCTCCCCTCCCCCACCCCCCACCACCACTACACCGCCTGGACCCCCATCAGGCTCTTAGAAGCCCTTGTGTTCACACGGCCAACCCCTGCCAGCGATCAATAATGACATGAGACGACTCAAATAATTATGCACCCAAACTCTTTGGATGAGGAGCAGTAGTAGTGGAGAGAAGCTAAGGGATGGGGGACCCTTCGAACTTTGGGGTGGAAAATCATTATGGAGACGCTGATGGTAATGTCTCCATCTTGTTAAGGAGGAGAAGAGATGTTGATGATTTTGACCCTGTCGATTTAATGCCAATGAATTCAGAGTTTGGAGGCCCTGCTATTTTTTTTTCAATTTATCTCTGCTAATTTCCCCTTTTTTTCTCAGTTTGTATGTCATAGGATATATCTTACTTCATCATACTTTTAAGTAATTATCCTTCATTACTGAGTAAGGAAACAAGTGTATTTAGTGTTGAAATAATTATTATTGAATGATGAATATGTAGATTGGCAACAGAGTAATTAGTTTTTTACTTCACTTATAATGAATTGAATTGTAGTAGTTATACGACAGAATTAGAGAAATTATAAAATGATAATGGGCAATTCCATGATTAGTAGTTACGTTACACTTTATGACAAACTTTACTCAATATTTGGCTCTTACATGAATATGCTTTCATATTATTTCTCTGTTTTGGTATTGACAATTCTCTAGACTGGCACCTACTTCACAACATCAAGCAAAATCATGAGATATGTTTCAGTGGGTAATAATAAGAACTTTAATTATGGTTAGTTACGTTACGTAAAGAGGACATGGGAAAAAATGACAAGTCTTTGTCAAAGTTTCCTCAACCTGTTTTTAACTGAAACAAACTGTGGTATTCATGCTATTTGTGGCATCTTGATAAGTCATTTGATATATGACTTATTGATAAAAATCTTTTCATTTTTAACTACAACATCAAAAACATGGTTAGTTACGTTACGGTTAGTTACGTTACGTTTTGTCCAGCCACACAAATTTGCGTTTATTCATGTCTTGTTCAGATTTAGTATGCATATGTATTGGCATGGAAAAAACTGCAAAAGAAATGATAATTTTTCATAAAACTGAGATTTAGTCACACTAGTCCCACATGTGGTATTTCATGTACGGTTCTGATTCTCCTAGAGGGTGCTGTTGAAGACGTAAAATTTAGAGTAGAAATGACGTCCCCCATTGTTTCTTCATGATTCATACCCATTCAAACCATTAAAATGTAATATGATTCGTGATAGACCAATTTATATAATTTGTGATTTGTCTAATAATTCACGGAATTGCCCTAATAATGAATTAAATTTAGTGGTTACACAATTTTAGCACCCAGCCAATACAATCAATGAACATACTGTACATGTACTTGACAAATTCAGGTCATTTTTACTCAAAAATGGTTAATGGGGAAGTAAGCTCAGATGTGGTGTGAATATCTAGACATATGAAAAGATAAAACAATTAAATTGAGATTAGAGTTTGTATGGGTCAGCGAATTTCTGGAAAGTCAGGTAATGTGAAAAGATTTTTCCAGAAGCAGAAAGTCAGGAAATATATCAATTTCTTCTGGAAAGTCAGGAAAATCATTTGATCAGGAGCTAGTATTGCAAAGATTTATTTTTACACACTTTAAAATGTAAATATGGTCATGGAAATTTAAAGTTTTTTGCTCTGGAAAGTCAGGAAATTGTTAAAATGTGTAAGTGTAAGAACCCTGTGAAAATTAACACCCTACTATGTACAACAGTATGGCCAGTGATTGCAATACCTGAATATGTATTCCTTATACAATTACAGGTTCATGAAACATGTACATGTAGGTTCTCTTTCTCAAAGATTCCAATTTTCTGTATTTAAAAGGAAAAATATTAAATTAATTGTCACTCTGTTAAAAATTCTAATGAATGTTGTAACCTTGCGGGAAAAAAAAAATCTCTGCCAAGTTATTGAAGTATACAGTATGTATACATACATGTACTATATACATGTAGTTTATTGTTGGTGTGTGTGACATTAAAAACAACTAGCAATTATGAAGTAAGTATTCGGCACGTGTGAGCGAGTGGAGCCACGATCCTTGCAGAATGTGTATCACAGTTCTGTGCCACCGAATCAGTTACTTCATTTGCAGCGGCGCTCGCCACTCGGAATCTCGGGGGAAATTTAAACAGCTAAAGTGTGCTATAGTTGAACCGCGTCGATGTGCTTTTTTATTTTCCTATTGATTTGCTGCGAGTGTCACAATCGATAGTGTGACACTGTAAGCAGTGCCCAGAATGCATTAGCGTTCTGGGTTGGGTGGATTTTAAAGGGAGAGAGTTAAGTTCCTCCAACCCTTTACCTTTTTGCATACCTGCCAACTGTCCCATTAAATAGGAATATTCCTATTTTATTTGGAAAAGAAAAGAGCAAATTTAAACCCTTTGTTCCTATTTTTGTTCAAATTTGTCTCTAGTAATGTATAGGAAATTCAGGAATGTTTCTTGTTTAATTTTTTTTAGATAATTTGTTCCTATTTCTTGGCTTTCAGGGTTGGCAGGTATGCTTTCTGTATTGTTTCAAATGGAATGAAATTGCATGAAAAATTTTGTGAAGTAATGATTCTATTTTAATGTGTCTTCATTTTCAGAATTTGGAAGTATTGCATAAGAAATTGCTCTACGGAAGGGAAAAAATTTAGTTCAATGGTGCATTATATAAAATACAAACAGACTTTTTTATGAGTTTGTTCTAATGTCTGTGCACATGTTTGTATTCTTCCATGAGGGCTTACCACTGCAGAAGTAATATTGTACTACGGCAAATAACTACCAACAATAATTTGTGTTGAATCTGGCTGGTTGGGGGCATAAAGGATCATGAGTTTCTTTCAGTATCTAATGCAGTTGCTAATTTTTGTGCCATTTTGCAACACAACATTGAAAATGTGAATCTTGAAATATGCAGAATTTTAACATGTATGGTACATTAAATGCAAACTTACTTATGTGAATCACAAGAGAAAGCATTAAATTTCAACCGGTAACTTGTAATGTTTTAAATCATTTTGGTCATGGTAAGATATTTTGTGTTACAATTTTTAGTACAATTCCATGATGTGTTCCCTATTTGTATCAAGCTTTAATCAAAGTATGTAACCAGCCTGTCTACATGTGTGTGTGTGTGTGTGTGTGTGTGTAGTGTGTGTGTGTGTGTGTGTGTGTGTGTGTGTGTGTGTGTGTGTGTGTGTGTGTGCGTATATTGTACATATTCCACCTTAGCAGAAACAATTATGAATACCAAGAACAACAGGTAGCAAGTCCTATTTTCTCACCTCTTTATGTCGCGACTCCACATCCACACCCCACCCTCCCCCACCCACTGACAGCCTTTTAAGCTCTGTGACAACTGCCGTTGTTAATAAAGTCAGACAGACAAACCTCAATCACCACTTCATCTTCTCGTTCACACTTGGTGCCCCAGATAGTCGGGGACGACGCTTGTGACATGAAAAGAAACCGCCCCCCATGCAGTCCGCTTCTTGTTAGCACCTCATAATGGACCATTGGCGAACCAACCAATATGTGTTATTCAATCACGGGCAAGTCCTTGGCATTTGACCAAGACTAGCATTCGTACAAGTAGCAGCGAATCATAGTTGTTGTATCGAGATGTTCAGCGGTCCATGGAAGAAGTAATAAGTCGCATTTGTCGCAAGGTGTTACTAGTGGAGCTTGAAATTTGCTATTTTGTTTCCTACTTGCAGTTTATAAACAGATTGTCTATACTTTATGCAGTCACTATTCCAGATATAATTGTGACATTCTGCAATTATTCTATTTCTTCGCTTTGCTGCATTTCAGTGTGCTCAGGTACAGTACAGCACATGTACATGTATTGCACATATTGTGTTGTACTCTTTTATAGAACAATCGCTTTTATGCGTTCTCATTAATTGTTGATTTTTGAGAGGTATTTAAAGTGTCTTTATGAAATGACTATATGTTTCCTAGTATCTTTCTTTGGAATGAGTTGGTATCGTTCTTGTTGTTGGGAGATTATTTATTCAAAGTGACATCTGCCTGAGAGATGTTAATGAATATATAGGCCTATATACAAGATAAAAACAGTTAAATTAAATGTCCAGTGGTAGTTAATTTCCTGCCACAGGAGAGATCTAGATATGATACAAGTTCTGATGCCTTTTAGTGATGATTGAATATTCTGTTAATCAGCCCTCTTATTACTGAAATGCCATAAACCCACAGACTTTCTGTGTGCGTTGTTTACGGTGGTAATTAGTTACCATGCCATTTTACATGATGTAGCAATTTAATATTGCTTCAACAGCTGTGAAGATACTGTAGTCTGTCATTATCTACTTGTCCTTTGAAGTCTCCCCATTAACAATGTTGACAACTATTTCATAGCCATGAAATTATGAGGTCATTTGAACCATCTTGAAATTCTGTATTGCATACTGTCCATAATTTCTTGCCATCAAAAGCCATTAGATGCCTTTAAAAGTGCTTTTTTCCAGTTGGGCTACTTCACCAGTTAACATTGATGAGACTTGAGGAGCTGTATGCAATTCCACTGCTATGCAGTCGGTATCAAAGAACTAAAGGAAAAAAAAATGCCCCTAAACCTGTGACAGCAATGCTTGCATATGCTAAGGCTCCAACGGTTGAAAATGCAAACAGGCCAGTATCGAAAAAAGGGATAAAAAAAAATAGTTCGCAAGGGCCATTTACGTCATAAACGAAAAGAGCCTCCAGTTAGCAGAGAGGAGTCAACTTGTCGTGCATCATTACGATCCCGAAACGATGTCGTCGCACGGCCCAAACCGCTCCTTGATTACCAGTGTTTTGCAAAGTAAATTCCATGCCCTAGGGTCTGTTAAAGTTCCCCCGGACGACTTAAGGGATCCGTTGGCTTCAAAAGGCAGACATAAATTACTTTGGCTAATGTGTGCGCGAGACCACGCTGTCGGGGTATTAAATGCTGCCTCTGGTGACTATGTGTATTTTGGGTGTATTGTTGCCCGTTAGTGGCGGTTACAAAACCATTATCAGTGATAAAAATGTGTATTCTCCCATATACAGTTGCTTCATTTGATTCCATGAAGTATTGCGTTTCGCATGATGAACTGGATGGAGAAATTTAGTCCTATTTGTGCTTTTCGAACAGAAATCGATCTTAAAAAGATGAGTTTTCAGGTGGTTAAGACCCTGGGGCTTCTTCTTTTTTTTTTCTTTTTTTTTTTATTTGTCACCAAGACAGAAAGTGATTTGATGATCTGAAATCCAATCTGGAATATTTCAGTACTGTATTTATAAATATTGAGTATTGCCACTTGCTCATGTATAGAATTTTATTTGGATATGGAAGTGAATTGTCAAATGTAGATTTCAAGCTAGCCGTTGCATAAGTTGTCCTTAAATACTTTCACCTGCTGTTATTTGAGGCTACAATGACAGAATTGCTAAATATTGTTATGTATGTATGTACATACACCCCAAATGTAAGTTTAAAAATTGGAACGTTAGTCATGCTTGACTATTGATCACAGCAATAGTTTACCCTGAAAGCATTATTATTAAAATATTGTAAAAATTTAAATTAAAAGCAGATACCATTCATTTACAAGAAAATTAAGTTAGAATCAAATTGATATCCACTTACAAAGAAAAAAATAATTGCTCTGAGTAATGATAGAAGTGTTAATGAAAGTGATGCTGGTGTTAATTGATTTGATGAAATAATGAGTTGGCTTTGGTTTTCCTAGTCAATTTCAAAATAAGAAATATCAGTTACGTATGAATTCATGCTGAGTTCATGAATTTTTGTACACCACTCTATTGTGTGTCATGCCATTTAACGGACATGATAATCATATTACAGAAGATTATCATCAGCAGTTGGTGACAAGCCAACTTCTAATGCTTTGTATCACTCGGCTTTTTCCCTGTAAGAGGATAATATAGTCTGAATGATGACGCTTGGTGTTGGCCTTTAATGAAAGGATAATTTGCACCCTACCACTGTCCATTTCACATCTTGACATTGCTAAATTTCAAAGCAATTACCGACACAGCGTCCTAGTTCTGATCAGACCCCAGTTATCAGCCCACGGGTCTCTTCTCTGATTGATCCTAATCAAATACGGGGAACCGTGTTAAAGCAACGGCGATGGTTAATGGCATTAATTATCTTACAACACTGTTTTCCGCTCGTATATTTGTGGTATTTCTAACACGGGCCTCGAGGCCACTGTTGCACTGCATGCCGAATTGAAATGAAATTTTCTGCTTTTTTTCTTTTGCGTATGGAAAGATTTGCCAGAAGACGATTGTTCGTGTATGGAGAGAATAAATTGCAGAATATGAGCTGTTCTGTGCAATGATGCATGTTATGATTTACCGTGGAAAATGATGAAAATTTTGTACTGTAGATAGCAGTGGAGATATGAGTGCTCATTCATGTTTGCGGACAAACATGTATGAAGCCCATAATTGTGTTTTTGCTTTGCTATGTAAACTATGTATTGCCCATAGTCATAAAGATCTTTCCTATGAAGCTGTGTGCTGTTCAATAATTTTTCCCTCTCTCCCCTCTCTCTCTCTCTTTTCTTCTTTCTCATGCTTACCTCAAATGTTTTTAATGTTGATAATGTTATAAATGCATGATCGGTTCAATTGCAGTCTTTCCTTCCTCGTCGCACCAGTCTGTCTCATTATATGACTTCGTAAATTGATTTAGTCAAAGTGGAAGATAAAAATGAATGCTGAACAGATTTTTTTGTGGTGCATTCACGCAGTAAATATGAAAGTACATTGTAATAATATATGTATTGTAATAATATATGTATAGAGACCATTGGGTGTGTACAAAATGTACATAAAATTTACGCACGCAATTAAAAGTACATGTGAGTTTATTTGAACGAAAGCTCTGTATACATTAATACAAGTACTGATCAACTCCTTTCTGCAAGGGAGTGAAATTGCCATATGTAATTTTTTCCCCAAATATACATTTTGTTTGTCAAGTTGTTCAGTAACATTGTATAATTTCTGCATGCTGTAGTTCATTCATTTTTAATGGTTTCATTGTAAAGTGTTTGAAATTCACACACATATTTACGACTTCAATATGATCAAAAGTTTTCATGAACAATGTAGTACCGTACGTTTTAGCATGAGGGCAGCAGAGGGTATGATGCTATGTGATGCGTTATAGACGAGTTGGCTAAAAATTTGTCGTCAACGCAGCCCCTTGAAGAAGGGTTTCATAAATCAGTTTATATTCCCTCATAGTCATTACTCGTCAGATGAGGGATTTGAGGAATGACTTTTGAATAGCAAATAGTTGATCTGCCACGTGAAGCACATAGTGTAAATGTTATTACTTTCCGCTCGCATTATTGTTTCAATTTCAATAAATCACGGCCGTGAATCTTCGGCTACGTTATCAGAGTCTATGCTCTGTAATTAATTCGTAGGGACCACTTTGCAATATGATCTGCCCTCAGCACCTTGGATGGAGTCCATCATCAAAATTTAATTTCGTAACGGACATGCAGGAATTTTTGAGTTAAACAGATTTCCTGCATTTTACGCACTGAAGGCTGCATGTACATGTACAGTAGGTATTCTGGTATTTGGACATTTAATTTCTCATTTTCTTTGAGTTAGTGCTGGATATCAAAGATTACCAACTGTCAGTACCCAAAATTATTTTGAACTTGTAGATTTCAGCTAACCCGTCTGTGTCATTTTGTTCCAGAAACACATTGATTTCATTCTTGATACTTGCATATATAGATGTTGGTGTTGTGACAGATTGCAAGTAATTCCATTCTGATCTGAATATTTGTCTAATTAGTAATGATTTTGAAGATAAAATAAAAACAATTTTAGTACAAACACTAGCAAATGAGTATTAGATTTCACAGAATGATATTATTTTGTTACAGGAGCCTTTAAGTATTGTTCAAAGTTTAATTGTAAACTACCCAGTTGTCGGGGTAGGCTAACCACTTTTGAAAATAGGTGAAATACATATAATAACAGATAGATTTTACAGATAAAATAGCAAAATATCATGTTTTTTGACTTAAAATTGTTCAAGATTTATTTGAATGGTCATCACATCCTGTATTTCTTACACAGTTCTAAATGGTACTGCTGTTACCGATAAAGTTGTGCATTCAAATCAATCCACTCACTGTATGCTGTCTACACTGTACAGTGCACTATCAAATTACCGCCTATTTCCCAATGGCCGAGCTCTGCAAATCACAGATTTAGAGGACATTAGTGGTATTATGCGGTCGTATTGTCACAGATTTTGCGCGTCATTTGGCTGTCAGTCCGGCCAAATCTGTTCTTGATCTTTAAAAAAGGAACAAACATTGCTGCGAACAAACACACAATAATTGGTCCAGCCAGCATCATTAAAAGAACCTAGTCGGATAATCCTACCTTGTCATTTTTTGGCAGTCAAAAGTAGATCACCGCAATGACCGTGTCCACTGATGTTTGCCAAGTCTTATAAAAAAAAACAAGAAAAAAATCATGATAAAGAAAAAAATTGAAGTTACTATATATACCCCGTAAAAGAGACTAATGGAGCAGTGCTGTGCAACATGCTAGGTTTGATGTCCGGAGATGCTGTGCTGTCATGCAGTTATAAGTCATCGCTTTGTACACTAACATGTAAAAATAATAAATACACACTTATCTAATCTTCATGTACATAGTCTATCTTATATATTTATTTTTAATATGGTGTATTAGTCATTCATATTCAGTTATAGCTGACTGCTCAGTAATCATTTGTGTAAAATGTCAAAATGGTTTTTGTCCTTGTTTGTGTAGTTTGTGCTGCATGTTAGCATTGCCCAAACATTCACAACAAAGCAACCAGTCATGTATTCACATCACATACTCAAAACTAGGACACAAGCAATTTTGTCCCGTTTTATAGAATTGATTGCTGAGCAGTAACCCATGACCAAATATGAATGACTAAAATACCATACATGTATGAAATGATTATACTATCAATCCCTGATATCAGATTTATAATATCTGTTTTCTTTATTTTGAGGTACTGGGATTGAATCTTGGTTTTATTTGTAAACTCACACTCCATTCTACTTTCATATCTTATGCTGACAGCACTGTAACAATTATGGGCCCCATCTTTAAAGGAAGGAAATCTCATTTGCAACTCTCCCATAACACAGCAAAATATTATTCACGCCCTCGGGCTATGTAAAAAGGACTAGCCTGTGAAATCTGGAGATCAGAAATTTCCTACATTTTGAAATATGTTCCAAAAAAATAGTTGTATAGTATACGAACATGGCACACTGTTCCAAATCTTACTTAGGTACATGTATATCAGGCTGATTACAGTACTTAAGTAATACCGGACAGTTGTGCTGGCATCTGTCAGGCACTAAACGGAATCAAACGTCATCTTAGTACGTGTACAAACCTATTGCACTATGGCACTGTCCATGGAGGTAAAAAGAGACCTGTATGCATTGCCTAAAAACAGACTAATACTACTAGCAGAATTTTTGTCACTAGAGACAAAAAATCAAATTGAAGTCAAACGTTTACTACAATTCCACTAAAACTGCATTTCTAGCTCCTAGACTGTTGCTGAAGGTTCTTAAATAGCATTTTCTTTATATACCAGTGTCTTGCCACAATGTTAAATCATGCAAAAGAGACACTCGGCTTTCAAAGCTTTGGGCATCCATGGCTGTAGTGTGATAAGCTAAACATAAGCCATTTCACCCCCTGCCTCCCACCGATTTCCATTTCCCACAGGGCTATTTCCTTCACAGTTGGGTGAATAAGTATAAGTAAAACATACTAAATATCTCCTACATCATGTTATGAGGTGGAGTGACTACCAGAGAAACACGGAAGGTAATAATGCCACGAAGGTCATGCCAAGACACTGGTATTATCAGAACAAACATGTTATTAACCTTGTAATAGAAAATGCAATCAAATGATGACGCACATTCGTGAAGCCAGCGATACATAGGATTATCTGGGGTCAAGCGTTTGGGAATGCGAATGTCAGGACAATATGGAGAGGTATATGCAAGACGAGTATGCACTCTGGTACAATATCTGTGGATATGTTGCTGTAAATTGTAACTTCGAAGACCAGACAGGTTTTTCAGTGATCCTTATTTGATACCCGCTTCGAAGATAGAGTCATGTGGTCTTGATGGCCGAGATACGTTGATGCTCGTATGAGTACCCATTTATTATTTAAAATTGACCAATATTGCAGCATGTGAGAGGGGGATTCTCTGTGTGTGTGTGTGTGTGTGTGTGTGCTCGTGTTTGACCTCCAAACTTTAGCCATGACGTATAGAATTGATCCAATTTCTGAAACCAAGCGTATGCTGCCATGAGAGATTATGAGCTAAGGTCCCCGTCCGGTCTGTTTAGGGGCAGGAAATATTTGACCTATACTGATCAATGAATCTAGGCCAGGGGGAAAAAAAAACCCTGATTATTTGCCCGTGGGTTAGGTTGCTGGTCGCTTCTCTTGAGTGTCCGTCTCTGGCCGATCTCCATTATGTGTAATTTTGTCTGCAGAATTAGTGTTATTTGAACGAGACGGGGATTCTGTGCCAAATAGAGGTGTCGGCAACGATTTGTCGGATTAGGTTGTAATTTGAAACGGTGGCGGTGACGTGGAACCGCATGTTATTGCTGACACTTGTTTGCCATCTCTCCGTGTTATAAAGGGGAGGGTAAGATGATATACTCGTCCTCAAAAAGTGGCAGAAAAGGGGTGAAAAGCAGCAAAAAGTCTGTTCAACATGTGCCTGGATCTTACTAAGATATCTCTTTACAGCAAGAACGTGATTGTGGTAGTCCTAACCGGTGTTAATGATGCCCTCAGTAAGATCCAAGTGATGTTGATTCTGCTGGTGAGGAGGAGAACTACGGCGTCTGACAACATGTTCCGAAACCCAATACTAATTCCCCGTCTTGTAATCGTGCATTACAGATGGAATCGAGATCTGATGAAGTATTTAATGTGCGATAGAACCATAGCATGTAGTGCATGCACCTTGTTAACCTTTCTGGGTATTTCGCTACAGGTTTACTTTTTTCTTCAAAATTGTAAATTCTAGTCATAAAACAACTGAAGAATATTTGAACATTTGCATTGGAAATGTTATACATGTCTTGCAGCAAAGCTATTCATGTTAGAAATTTGAATATTGGCTTCATTCATTATTTTTCCTCTGAAAATAAATGTGTGAAGGGTCCTAGCATGTCCCATGGTCAGTTTCAACCCCCACCCACCTTTCAAAGTAAAAATGTGCAAACATCTATTTTACTTTTTGTTTTGTATTAAGAATGTAAAATTTATCAAAGAACAAATATCCACATTTTTTCAGTATGGGGATTCTAATTATGATTTTCTCAGACATATGAAATGACAGCTGGTAGAATTATTTGTTCAAAAAATTTGTCTTGTACTGACACTGACAATTAAGACAGATTTGTGTCAGTCATAGTCCTTGTAAGTAGTTTGTAGATATTGTTTTGTTTTCTTTGCTGTATTTTACTTACCACCCTTGATAAGAGTACTGTTGTACCATTACATTTGATTTCTTCCTTTAAAAAACAAACACATGAGTAATTCTAAATATTTGAGTAGTGGAGTGTAACAGCAGAGATGAGTAAGACTTTGAATGCCTCGTTGCAGCGGCCAGCGAGCGAGCCGGAAAATTAAAAGCCAAAGCCAAGAAGAAAGGATGTAAAATACACTTTCGCGTTGACTTGCCCCAATAATAAATGGTATTACCTAATGGACCGTACCCCCAATTGTCAGGCGGGAGTAGGCATCCGTCTTCTGGTGACTGTGACTCGTCTGATTTCCTGCGGGCTCTGTATCAATAAAATCATTCTCCCAACATTCCACCTTCACAGGAAAGAATGTCTTCATACACGTTGCTATAAATATTTGCTCGTCAGTGGAGCGGGTGTGTTGATATTTTTTTTCTTAATGTACAGTACGCTCTCGTGGCAAAGGGCCACATTCCCAGCCTCGGCCTTCTTAACCGGCCATTAAAAATGAGAAAGTAGCGTGTCAGATAGCTAAATATAAACATACGTTTGGTAGGATTGGCATGGATCGGGTTGACGCTGCGCCAAGTGGCGTTGCGAGCGAGCGAGGGACTGTGGATGGTGGGCACGTGGGATCAGGGAGTCGGTAAATGGGAGTTGTATTGATTGAGTGCCGTTTCTAACAGGTGTGACAATAGTTGGGCTGTTTACTTTTCGTGGGGATGGGAGGGGGCAGGGGGAGGGACACAGGTGTATGCTGAAACAGATTCTACTTGTGGTTGATGAAAGAAACAGTGTGATAGTAATCGTGAATAAGTTTCTGTACAGGTATGTACAAAATATTATAAATACCTCCTTTACCATAGCTGTGAGTATAATGGCAATTGAACTTACACTGTTGGTGTTTATTGATTGTATAGAGCATAGAGTACAGAACCTGTCAGGTTTAAGTTTAGTTAAACTGAATATGCCATTCGCTCGAATATTAAATTGTATCATTTTCATATTAGAGCAAAATGAAAACTCATTGTTTACCAGATTAGGTATTATACATGCATACCTGCTCAAGTTTCATAATTTGATCAATTAACAATAACATCAGAAGCTGTAGTTTCCATTAAACCCAACTATCAGTACTATACATGCATCACTCCTTAACAATAACATGGATATCTTACTGCTCGACATCAACCACAGGTATTCATGTGCATTTCAACTCGGTGCCTCGGCCTGTATAGCATTGTGAGATTTAAATGAATAACAAACTTCATGTAACTGATAAATAATTTGGAGTGACAGAAGATCATTATCAGTTCTGCTACCTTCTGTAATCAACTGTATAATGTATAAACCATATTTTGCGAGTGCCTAATTCCCTCCAGTTTTTTGGGGGGGGGGAGGGGGGGGCAAGGCCATGTCTTGTTCAATTATTGGTAATGCCATGTAATTATCTTTTCTTTTTTTTGGGGGGGGGGTGACATGTCACATTTAATTACTGGTTATACCGTGTGATTATCTTTTGTTTCTCTCTCTCTCTCTCTCTCTGTCCACTGTACAGTGTATACAAATTTATGTGTATACAGTACAAATAAGTCTGCAAAATCAGAATTTAATTGGATAGACTATCTCACGCCCTACTGACCTTTTCATTGTTGATTCTGCTCGAAATATTTATCAAACACACATTAGATTTAGTCGTCCCCCATCTTCTTTTTTCTCCATCCGTCAGTATATTCCTCAAACAGTGCCCCAGAATTCTGAGTTGAAGGGTGTTTGCACAAGCTGACTCAAAGTCAGTGCTGGTTGCTCATTTATACTTACAGTGTATTTTTTCAATGGTTTGTTGAAGAGGAAAAACAGTGAGGGGGGGGGGGAGTGGGGGAATAACGTTTGTATAATTTATTTTACGGTTTGGTTGAAGAATAGTTAATGTCAGAGAACCGCTTGAACTCCTGTGATGAGAAACACTTACACACAATATTACTGTGTACAAACAAGCCGCACAGTGACATTTTCAATAAGTCTCGCATCCCCGCATTGTTTGGGTGGGGGTTCAGTAGGAGGAGGGGGGGTCAGTAGGAGGAGGGGGGGGGTCAGGAGTAATGTTGCAGTTTGTCAAATTTATTTTACAATTGGGTTTGTGGATAGTTGAAAGTCTGACACCCACTTGACTCTCTGTAATGTCGGACACTTGTACAAATTATAATTGTGTACTTATGCGCGACACATTGACATTTGAACAAGTCTCACGTCTGTGAGTGCATAGGAAGAAAAACAAAAATGTGTGACTAACTTGTATTCGAAGGGGAAGAACCCAACAGCATCGTAACTATGATAGATGACTATTGGTATAAACAAGTGACTACAAGATTGGACTTGAATTTGAATGTATTGCCCATGTTGATTGGTTGTGACTTCTGATAGTACTCGGAATGAATTTGAAATTGAATCGTAACTACAATGTATTAAATTTCAGCTACAGCCATATGGTGTACTAAATTAAAATCCTAGCCATATTAAAGGTAAATAGCATGATTGAGGATAGTCCTCACCTTGGGATGAAACTGTTCTAGAATCAAGTAAACTATGCAAGGATTTTGCTGTGAAAATCTTGTGGTCAAACATGGACTTATTGTACAGAACTACCATTGATATCTGTTGTGGCAGGCAGATATGTGGATCTATTTCTATCGGGGCATGAGAGAAATTCAATACTGGTGTGTCCATGCTTGATGCTCCTTAAGTAAATAAATTGAAGACAAATCCTTGCTGGGAGCTCCACTATAGCTGGTGTATATTTTGGTATATGTTTTAACTCATTTGATTCTTGAGGCATTTTCAAGTGTTCCCCATCATCTCACTAGCCTTTTAGAGATATGCAACTGGAAGCCAATTATTAGTGCATCTACAATGGCTTAATTTTGAAATCTTATTCTTCATGGCAGATTTACATTGTGATTCTAAACAGTGACCCTTTCTCCAGTGTTATTGCAGTGGATCTGGGAATGTTTTTATGAAGCATTCTTTTCAAACAGTAACAACTGAACTTTGATCAGAACTGTGAAATAACGTTGGAAGTGTCTATCACTAGTTATGCAGTGATATCCGGCACTATTCCAATAATAGTCTCCCTTGCATTCAACACATGTATTGCACTATTACTGTGTGTGCTCCCACCAATCGGACGGGGATTACAAGAAATCATTGCAAGAAAATCGAGAAGCCAATCATTTTATTACGGGCCAAAGTGGATTCCTACCAGGCCTGACAGTTTGCCTGATACCTTAATAAGAAGTCACTTTGGTCAGATGCAAAAGGAATTGGAATCGGAAACAGACCCTGGGAATCAAGCATTCAAGATTCATTTTGCAGTCTGAAGTTTGGTGATGGAGAGTTGCTCAAGGCTGATCAAAGCCTACTGAACGTTGGACGCAGGTAGAATGGGAAGGGGGCAACAGAACTGTGACCTCTGTTTTTGGCTGGGAAACTGGGGGACATAAAAAGAGGAAAGCATTATTTGCAGTCCCCATTTGAATTTAATTTTTTTCACCTACAGGGCATCCATATTTAAAATTTGGGGTGCTGAACTAAAAATCCATGTGTGTTAACCAGGGACTGCATTGTTTTGGACTTGTGTGTATAACCTTTCAAAAATGTATGATTTTCTGAAAAAAATCTGATTGCTATCGAGGCACGACATTTTAACTCATTTAGTTGGTTCAATGTGTCTTAAGTCTACGATAAATATCATTGGTAGGAATTTCAGTGACATTTGTTATTCGATTTAAAAGGTATGGAACTGATTGTGTTCCTGGCAATCCGGTGGCCAATAGTACCCCATTGAAGTTACGCGTGAGGGAGCCAGTGCGCCGTTAGCACCCAAAGTGTTAACCAATTGGCCTTTCTTGCTCTCCGATTTTTAATTTCATTGTTTATTTTTATTATTATTATTTTTTTGGGGGGGGGGGACTTTGGATCGTGGCAGTCTATGATTTTTTTACAGTGCTGTCAGCATAAGATATGAAAGTAGTTTACAGTGTGAGTTTAAACTGAAATTCAATTCCCTATATCTCAAAATCAAAAGAGATAGAAAACTGACATCATGAAGTGATAGCATAATCATTTTACTTTTGTGTGGTATATTGGTCATTTACATTCATTCACGGTGACTGCTCAGCAATCAATTTTGTAAAATAGGTTAAAGGGCAGTGACATGATTGGGAGAAATAAAAAAAATGCCTCTCAAACCAAACTGGTTGAAAGATAATACAAATGAATCACCAACTGGAGTGTACTTGTATCTCCTGGCTGGAAGGATTTATCTTGAATTTGTTTACTTAAGCAAAATTAAGCACAAACATTCTAGCATTTTGTTTTTATCAAGCCCTGACAGAAATAGATCCCATAGAAAGCTACACAACAGATTTGTCTGTCACAAGGCATACTGATGAAAGTTATTTTAGAATGAGTCAACTTTTGACTACAAATTTTTTCAGTAGAATCCTTGCACAGTTTACTTGATTCTAGAAAAGTCTCACCCCAAGTTCAGGACTACTCCCAATCGTGTCACTTACCTTTACAATTGCTTGCGTTCTAAGTTATGTGTTTGCAGTGTGCATAGATGTTCATGACTGGTTGCTTTGTCATGAATGATTGTTCAAAGTTACCATACAACACAAACCACCCAAACTTGGACGAAGCAATTTTGATAAATTTTACCAAAATAATCGCTAAGCAGTCACCTGCGACCGAAAATGGATAACCTATACCATATAAAATAAAATAAAAAATTATCCTATCATTCCCTGATATCAGTGTATTTTATTTTTTCTCCATTTTGAGAAATTTAGGATTAAATCTGAGTTTCCTTTTTTTTAGCTCATACTGTAGAACCTTCAACTGAAAAAAAGAGAAACATGAATGTGCCATCAGTATTTTAGTAATGAGCCAAGCATTTTTGTGACTTTTCTCTCAAAGAGAAACAAACAATACTACATGGTACAGATAGTTAATTTTCATTTCATATCAAAAATTGCCACTTCAATTGATGAAGCATCATCAAAAATATTGCCCACAAAGATGTGAAAACCTTCAGTACGCACACAATCAGCTATCAAAACATGATAGCCTTCCAAAATTTCCAATTTGGATATGTTACGAACCATGTCAAAATATATTGTTTTGATTAGGATTGATGAGACGTTGATGGAAAATACAAAGTGACTATTTAGTTCATTACATGAATTGCCCTGCTTGTCTTGTGGCATATCTACCAAGGTACTAGCAATATGTTATCAATTCATACTATCCCTAAGGGAGGAAAAAAACTTTGACTTGTCACTT
>JZLH01S0014656.1:24501-36143 GCA_001188425.1 Eucidaris tribuloides
CCAAGGCGGAGAGATTATCAAACGCAAGCGCGCCCACGACAGAGGGGATGGAACATAAATTTTAACCTTTTTTTTGCTCCCCGTAGGGGTGGGGTGTTAATTAGCACTAGCATCGTAATTCGGTTTCAGATTACTAATGAAACGGTTTTATGGTTTGGAAAGACTTCCAGCAAACAAAAAATGTCACTATGATCCTCTGAAGGGGTCTCAGAATGAAGACCACACCCCTCGAAGACGGAAGTGACCTCCTATCTTCATGAGACAGTGGTAAGGAGGAAACGCGCCATATTTTAAATAAGACCTCTTCAAGATATAATTTCTCACTCTTTTTCTATTCTAAAGGCAGTTTACTATTGTAAACATCTTAAAATTTACTGTCATGAGACTTCTCGGTACACTGGATACAATGATACGAAGAAAAAGCCATCATCTTTTATGAGTAGCCTTATCCTCCTTGTCACTGTCTCATGAAGATAGGAGGTCACTTCCGTCTTCGAGGGGTGTGGTCTTCTTTCTGAGACCCCTTCAGAGGAACACATTGACATTTTTTGTTTGCTGGAA
Source organism: Eucidaris tribuloides (assembly GCA_001188425.1). Lineage (NCBI taxonomy): Eukaryota > Metazoa > Echinodermata > Echinoidea > Cidaroida > Cidaridae > Eucidaris > Eucidaris tribuloides. The sequence goes on from JZLH01S0014656.1 coordinate 25,063, forward strand.
GTCTTTCCAAATCATTAAAACCGTTTCATTGGTAATCTGAAACCGAATTACGATGCTAGTGTTAATTAACACCCCACTCCTACGGGGAGCAAAAAAAAAAAAGAATTTATGTTCCATTCCCTCTGTCGTGGGCGCACTTGCATTTGATAATCTCTCCGTCTTGGAGAAGGAACGAGAAAGTATATTCATTTATTATTATTATTTTTTTTAATGTAATTTTCCAATAATAAACGGAGTTAGGACATCATTTTAGAAAGACCCCTTCAACGTAAAATGTATTCGTTATATTGTATGCTGCAATACTTTTGAGTAGGGAGGGTATTAATGAAGTTGCATATACATTCGGCAACATAAGGAAATGCTAAATATAAATTTTGTGCGTAAAATCAACAAAGGATAGGCTTCACGTAGGTTTGACTCAACAAACAACAATGCGATAATGCACTCTTTCAAGTAATAGTTTCAAACGTACATTAAAATGATTAGGCTGTCATTCTGGTCTGTGTTAGTTTTAACGGGTAGTATTTACTACTCTTTCGAATTCGACATGTTGTATTGGGATTCTCATTGTTGTTGTTGTTGTTGTTGTTGTTTTTTTTTTGGGGGGGGGGGGCATCCTTCGATTCCTTCCAGACATTCATAGTCTTGATTAAAGAAAACGATCGTAGTCTCAACGCGACCAAGAATGCCACTCCGTAGAGAGTGCCCGCCTCTGCCAAGATTAGAGCCTCTGAAGGCAACTCGGCGTACTTCCAACTTTACTGACATTGAATTCTGACCTCGTCACTTGAATAACGTCCGACAATCAGACTAAGAATTTCATTGAGTTAAACAACTTCACTCGACAAAAACACATGGTGCTCACTTTATTGCCACATTTATTGGATATAAATTTCCTGACATTGAATTTCTGCAAGGAAATCAGGACACACATGTTTTTTGAGTTCTTAAACTGATTTTTTTTTAGGCACTGTAATTTAGGTCGAATTCAGGAACTTTATTTCTGGATCTTCTCTGGGTCCATGTGTATTCAAGTGATCAGAATCTCTTTTCATTCAGGGACCATGCGAACAGTGCCTACAGGATTCCATTGACCTTGGTCTTTCAACACATATATTACAATTGACGTATTAAAATTTAAAACGCACACAGACAGACAGAGAGAGAGAGACACACACACACACACACATACGCACGCATATACACACAGACACATGCACGCGGGCACACACGCACACGCAGACACATACACACACGAACACAGACACACACACTCACTTACACACACATACACACACAAACAAACACACACAAACACATAATTATACACACACACACAAACACACACACACACACACACACACACACACACACACACACACACACACACACACACACACACACACACACACACACACACACACACACACACACACACACACACACACACACACACACACACACACACACACACACACACACACACACACACACACACACACACACACGGATAATTTTAGAGGAAGCACGACGGGCTGGATGGAGAGTGAGATTCTCTTTATCCCAGTCATGCATTCTAGAATTTTATAATGCCACATCTTAAGGATTTCCCGGTAGCGCCTAAAGAAGCCCCTAGATAAGTGGCTTGAGAGTGGATATGTGCAGTTTTTGGCGCGAAAATAGTGAAGGCAGAATGATGAAGATACGAGCGTCGCAACCCCCTCATAAGCATACCCCCGGGATAAAGCGCTTCCTGATGGTACTTACTGAGAGACGGCGCGGGGAAAATGGGTACAGACGAAAAGTGTATATTTAAGATTAAACGATGGCTCATTATTAGCATTCAGTTTCGACAGAATGGTTTATTATTCTTCATGGCCACTTCATGAATTTCCGAGAATCATTTTATTAAAATCATGTTATCAATTTATGAAGGACATTAAAGATTTTGTTTGCAGAGCCAAAGAAAAGGGCCCTTGAAGCAAGTTAGCCTTAAATTATTCGCAATGTAAAGATGCACATACATTTTCACAGCTCACAAAGCGTTGGGGATAAAAAAAGGTCAGTTTCCACGAAAGTTATAATAAACATTAAATACACAAGTAAATATTGTGGAGCTTCGATTTTAAAAAAAATGTCAAACTTTGATATCTGAGCTTGTAGTGCTTAATGGACAAATAAACATGCTAGCATACAAAAGCCCCAAAAGCTTGCAAAGTTATGCTGCCTTTGGCAAGATATGAATTAATGAACGTCACCCATGAATTTCCACTGCGGTGAAGTATAAAATAGCCTAAATCTACATGCAGTAAATCTATGGGAGGAAAATGGGCTTTGTGAATCCGGTCAACCTGAGTAATCGTAGATTTTCACTGTTTAAAACACGAAATAATCATTTTGAAATTAATTTTTTTTAGGGCTTCATTTTCAGACATTATCAAAGACACTTAGAGCATAGAGGATTATGTAGCTCACATAAAAAAATCATTGTTAGCCTACATGTGGCTTTAACTATTGGAAGTCTGAATCTCACGCAAAACGTTTGTGGTGTGCGTATCCAAATATATATATATTTCTTCGAACACATTGAAAGTGTAGTGACATTTTGTGTTCAAACAAATGGAGGGCTACTCACAGACAGTCCTGACTATAATAATATATCGAGAATTGTCTAAAAGTATTAACTTTATACATAATATTTTGCCGATTTTCTCAAGCTTCTACTGTACTTCTGTAGCTTCTTCTGCTTGTTTAAACAGACTTGCTGTTAGCCCGGAATTCTTCCTCTAACTAATAATGTGTTGTTCGATCTAATATTCTTGTGTTACAAGGGCAATATGAGAGCAGATTTTGCGACGCCATACGCCACCTCTCTGCCTCTGTTACAGACGTTGTGTTAAACTCATTTCTAATTCACTGCATGCCGAGGGGTCAATTGCCATTGACCTTCGCGACTACTGCTTTTGTCATAACATTGGACCTTCGCTCCCACAGGGTATTCGATGCGATATTGGTAAGGCCATAGAGGTAGAAACCTCCATGTTAAGGTTGAAGAGAAAACATTTAGTTAACGTAACCTAAATTTACGTAGCGAGAAAAAAGATGTTCTTACCTCTGTTACAGACGTTGTGTTAAACTCATTTCTAAAACATTACATGCCGAGAGGGCAATTATTGCCATTGACCTTCGAGAATACCGAATTTTGTCAAAACATTGGACTTTCACTCCCACAGGGTATTCGATGCGACATTGGTTAGGTTGAAGAGAAAACCTGTAGTTTACGTAACCTACATCTACGTAGCGAGAAACATTTTCTTGTATCGTCCGTTCAGATTACATCTCATGAATGTAGCTGATTTCAAGGATTTTCAAGGATTTCCATTTATTAGATGGGCAACTTTCCAACTTATTAACGAAAAGACAATCGGTAGTCACCTTTTACAAGATGTTTATATTTTTCTTTTCTGATTTTCGTTTTGTTTTTGTTTGATTTGTTTCGTACATCTCCCAGAATATGACTGTAAAGTCTCCCAATCATCTAGAAAACTTGTTGTTAATTAGTACACGCGTCACGCATTCTGTGCGTCTGTTCGTTTTTTTTTCGTGAGCAATTTTGTGACCACTCACTCTGATGACTTGTTTGGGTGTTATTTTGGGCCTACGACAGGTTATCATAGACATAAGTTTGGATGAAAGTGCACTGTACAATGTTCGTCATCATGACACCGCGTAATCTTTGATTTACATGCGCGACCTATGAAAACTAAACAGGTTCGTCACAAGGTCTATTGAAAATGTATTTAAGGCGAAATCAAAGCGTCTTCAACGGGTTAAAATGGTCCGTGTTTTGTCACAGTAGCGACACCATTTTGGTACGTATTAGCTCCATTTTGACGTTAAAGGTTAGTGACATGATTGGGAACACTTCAAAATGCCTCAAGAACCAAATGAGTTGAAATATATACCAACTATATACCAGCTGGAGTGGATCTCACAGCTGGAAGGATTTGTCTCTAATATGCTTACAAGAGAATCAAGCATGAATATATTGGTATTTTGATTCTTTCGGGGCACGATAGAATTAGAAACCATAGAGAGCTACACAACAGGTTTGCCTGCCACAAGGGATATTGACATTCGTTATTTTAGAATGAGTCAACGTTTGACTACAAGATTTTCACAGCAGAATCCTGGCATAGTTTATTTGATTCTGGAATAGTTTCAGCCTAAGTTGAGGACTACCCCCAATCATGCCATTTACTTTTCATAGGTTCTCAATGGCATTATACTGCCCTGATTCCCGCTTTTAAGAAGCATTTCTACTTCAAAATGGTTTCAATAAGCACCCCCAAAAATAAAATGCCGATATTGCGACAAAAATTCTAAAAGAAACCTCTAAAAGTCCCCTTTCGTAGAGTGTACAAAGGGTGTACAACGAGTTTTCTTCAGTCTGAATGCATTTTCGCTCTAGTCGGGTCGTGGTGAAGACCGTGTGATAATGACCTCCAGTAGCTCTCCATTGACCCGGATGGACACACATCTGTCAAAGTCCGATCTTTTGACACTAAACTTCACATATCCATCACTAAGTTTCATCTCTCTGTTTTCTCTCAAATGTCCGGGTATTGAGACAAGTGTTGCGGAGTATTTAACCTCAATGCACTCCATCGCGACTCTCCCGTTATCGGGAGTGGAGGATGGGTCAGTATTGAGTAATACTCTTAAAGCCACTGGCTAACATTTGCCACAGTTACAAAATGTGAGCTACATAATCCTATACGCTCAAAGTGTCTTTGATAAGGTCTAAAAATGAAGCCCTGGAAAAAATTGTATTTCAAAATGATGATTTAGTGCTTTAAAAAAGTGAAAATCTACAAGCATTCAAATTGACCGGTTTCACCTGCCCATTTCCTCCCATAGACTTACTGTGTGCAGATCTAGGCTATTTTATCATCCACCGGAGTAAAAATTGTTTAGTCATGCATTGCATACCTTGCCATTGGCAGCATAATTTTCCAAACTTTTGTATTCCAGGGTGTTTATTTGTCCATTTGAACACTACTATGTAGCTCACATATCAAAGTTTGACAATTCTTTAAATTGAAGCTCCACAATGTTAGCCTATCACTTTAAATAACGTGAATCCAGTTCTGTTCGACTACTATACTCGATTATTATACACAACAAAAGTAACTACCCACTTTTTCAAACAACCGTAACTTTTTAACGAATTGAGTTTTAGCAAATAATTTGGCAGGAGCATTCCTACACTTATTGCCTAACATCTGTGTGACAATGTAAATGATCCGTCAAGCCATACATGAGTGAGCATGCATTAAAGGCCAAAGTGTCACTTTTCAAAAGTCACAGGAATCATCTCTTATGCCAAAATAATGGTAATAATGGCACTTTTTGCTTCGTTTATAAAGTGTGCTCACTCAACCATGACATGGTTACAACCTCTTATGTTCGTACAGCATGTCAAGATACATTTTGCTGAAAAATGCCGGATTTCAATTTGTTCAATAAACTTAATGAATTTTACAATTTCCATTGAGAAATATGAAAATTTTTAAATTGAGCTCATTGAAGCTTAAAATATGCGAAAGCGCCAGAGGAGGTGTAAGGGGGTCAAACGATAGATGATTAACATAAATAGCGCTTAATCATTCACCAGAGACAAAAATTTGTCAAAATCCTGCATCATAAATTCCCCCAAAATGACCCTTGTGACTTTTGAAAAGTGATATTTTTGCATTTAATGCATGCTCACTCATGCATGGCTTGAGGAATCATTTACGTTTTCACACAGATGTTAGTCAATAAGTGTAGGAATACTCCTGCCAAATTATTTTGCTAAAACTCATTTCGTTAAAAAGTTATGGTTGTTTGAAAAATGGGGTAGTTACTTTTTTGTTGTGTTTATTTTCACGCCTAAATGTTTTAGATTTAGAAGAAAGTCAGTAAGGCCTTGGTCACACTAGCAGTTAACGACTACCTGCGATCAAATGAATCGTACGACAAGGCCTCCGCAGCCAGGTCGCAGTAACTCGCACGATTTGTCGCTGTATTGTCACACTTGTACGACCGTTGTGCCACTGTGTCGTAGGTAATCGCACGAATACCAATCGCTAATCGCACCACTAGTTGCACGATCACCTGAGACAAGTCCAGAACAGTCGTGCGATCAACCTGCGCATGGCAAGTGGGCCTTATGTGCGATTACCTACGGCTAATGGCACAAACGGGCGCTTAGCGCGACTAGTGGCAGGTATTCGTACGATTACTTGCGATGAATGGTAGCTAATCGTACGATATTACTTCTGCTCATCGTACGAACGTCGTGCGTTCACTGGTTTTCAAACGGTGCTCGCGGTTGGCATTTCGATATGCAAAATTATGGTCGTTTGTGAAAAGAAGGTGTGAATGGAAATGCTTTTTAACAACCTCAACAAGGAAAATATTTATTTTACGTTCATTTATTCACGTTGCTATGTAAATCAGTTCCCTCTGACATGCACCACTAATGTTCATAGAGACCACATGTACTCGTACATTACATGTACAGTATAATTCAGAACATGCCTCCCAAGAAAAGCTCAGGAAAGGGCGAAGCCTGTAGCGGAGGAAATAGAAGAAGCCTCCGTCAAAAGACACTGTGCTACAGATGGGGGGGGGGGCGCATGACCGCCCCAAATGAAATTTGATCATAGGTCAGAGAGGCTTTATATAATCTAAAAAATCTATAAATGATTGATGTAGATTTCGGGGTTTTTTGGCATTTTATTATCATATTTCCCATCACCGTTTACTTTTTTTTTACAGTTAAACGAAAACAACCATTATAACACTTAGTCCTTGCAGTGACTCCCTGATAGCATGTTAACATGATACAAAGAAACTATAATGCTAACCTGTTTTCTACGCCTTCATTAAATAACACACATTTTGCAATTTATGTATATAATAATCACAATTTTCGCAACACTGGAATCGATATTTTTCATAAGTATTTTCAACTGTGACTGTTCATGAAAATGAGCTAACTACTGAGTACAACAATATTAGGGGGTATGCTTTATGTTGTACACTAAATGTTCTTTGTATATTTCTAAGCTTCTTTTCGTTTCTGTTTCTTTGTCAGCAAATCTATTTCATCTTTTTCGCATCACCCGTTACGAGGATCATGGAATATTAATAAGTTGAGTTTATTTATACCATGTATCATTAGATATTTGTTTTATTTCTTAAACCTTCATGACAGTAGTGCACATCAAAATTGACCCACTTTGATTGTGACTGAATGTAATGAGGCGAATATCAGAGATCTGCCAACAGTCGTTATGAAAAGTCTGACTTTAATCGCAAGTCCCCACCCCTATCTCTCTCTGCTGAAGTACACTCTCATTGATGGCGTATCAAATGTTCAGAAATCAAAATATGGCTTTATTGTGCAAAATGCATATAAACTGAAGGACAGTGGGTAATACGTATGCTTGCCAATTACGATATACGATCAATCCTCAAGACGACAAATCAGCAATTTGAAATACATTGCAGGTAGTTTGTTTTTTAGAACGAGACTCAGAGTTCGCATTTAAGCGTTTTTCTCGACAAATGATTCAGAATTTCCTAAACCGCTCGCATCGCTGCAGGCTCTGCTCGCTCCACGGATTATTTTATACGAATAATTTGAAGTGTAGTATGCCAACACAAGACAAAATAAAATTTAAAAAAAAACATAGATGAATTGTTATGCAACATTACAAATATCATTTATAGCTTTGTCCTTTTAGTTTCGACTCGCGTCTTCAACATTCTTCGTTCCAGTGTTTGATCATTTAGTCATTACGAACAATCAATGAAATCACCCTTTTTTCTATTATTGGCACATTGGCATCAAAATTTGAAAAGGAGCCCATTCTCATACCGCGCTACTGATGTCATATTTCGTATAACTTTGACACCATAGAATGTGCCTACACTATATAGAAAGGTAGCATAGAAGTAAAACACGCACATACACATACGCACACGAAAACACCCAAATCATACACATACACACAGCTCCATGCACCACACACACACACACACACACACACACACACACACACACACACACACACACACAACACACAACACACACAACACACACCACACACACACAGAACACAACACAGCACACCACACACACACACACACTACACACACACAATACATTCATACAACATACATACATACATGCAGACACATACACATACGTTTCGATTCTGACCCCCAAATGATTTGCTCATTACGCGCACTGGTCGAAGATGCACGTGATGATGTGTGAAGTTCATTCCGGACTTGATCCCGAGAATGACATTCACGCTATTAAACAGCAACAACAATATTCACCGAAAAAATGCATTAGGCCTTGTCACACTAGCAGTTACGACTACCTGCGATCAAATGAATCGTACGACAAGGGCCTCCGCAGCCAGTTCCAAGTAACTCGCACGATTTGTGCTGTATGGTCACACTTGTACGACCTGTTTGCCACTTGTCGTAGGTAATCGCACGAATACCAATCGCTAACGCACCACTAGTTGCACGATCACCTGAGACAAGTCGCAGACAGTCGTGCGATCACCTGCGGCAAGTGGTGGCCTTATGTGCGATTACCTACGGCTAATGGTAACAAACGGGCGCTTAGCTGCGACTAGTGGCAGGTATTCGTCGCGATTACTTGCGATGAATGGTAGCTAATTACGATTACTTCTGCTCATCGTACGAACGTCGTGCGTTCACTGGTTTCAAACGGTGCTGCGGTGGCATTTAGATATGCAAATTATGCGTTTGTGAAAAGAAGGTGTAATGAATGGCTTTTAACACCTCAACAAAGGAAATATTTTATTTACGTTCATTATTCACGTTGCCTATGTAAATCAGTGTTCCTTCTGACATGCACCACTAATGTTCATAGAGACCACATGTACTCGTACATTACATGTACAGTATAATTCAGACATCTCTCCAAGAAAGCTAGGAAGAGGGCGAAGCCTGTAAGCGGAGGAAATAGGAAGAAGCCTCCGTCAAAGACACTGGCGTACAGATGGGGGGGGTGCATGACCCCCCAAATGAATTTTGAATCATAGGTCAGAGAGGCTTATATAATCTAACAAAAGTAAAAAAAAAATTTTAAAACCTAACTAAAATTAATGCTAATACTAAAAATAATCTACTAAATAAAATAAACTAAATAGCTAAAAACTAACTAAAAACAAAACTACTATAAAAATATAAAAAAATACTAACTAACATAAACTACAAACTAAAATAAAAAAATCTAAACTAAAGAAAAAAATCTAAAAAAATAAAACAACTACTAATAAAATAAAACTAAACTAAAAAAAAAAAAAAAGCTAAAAACTACCAACTAAAACTATCTAAAAATAAAAAAAAAAAATAAAAAAAACTAAGTAATACTGCCTACTAAACTAAAACTAAAGAATTAACTACTAAACTACTAATAAGAATAAAAACTAATCTAACTAACTAAATCTAAAAAAAAAAAAATAAATAATCTACTAAAATAAAATAAACTAAGCTAAAAAAGTACTATAAAAAAAAAATATACTAAATAGGATAAACTAAAAAAAACACTACTAAAAAAAAACTACTATAACTACTAACTAACTAAAAACTACTAAAAAAAAAATTAACTAAAAAGAGACTAATAAAAAAAAGAAACTAAAAAAAACTAAAAAAAAAATAAAAAAAAAAAACTATAAATCTAAAAAATTATAAAGATAAAAAATACTAAACTCTAAAAAAAAAAAATCTAAACTAAAAAATCTAAGGTCTAAAAAAATACTAAAAAAAGCTAAGAAAAAATATATCTAAAAACTAAAAAAAACTAAAAGACTAAACAAAAAAAAAAAAAGCTAAATCGTAAGAGAACTATCTAAAAAAAGAAAGCTAATATAAAAAACATATAAACTAAAAAAACTACTAAATCTAAAAATCTAAAAAGCTAATAACTAAAAAAAACTACTAAATCTAAAATTAAAAATCTAATCTAACTAATCTAAAAACTAGACTATCTAATGGAAAAGAATAAAACTAATCTGATACTAGACTAAAAATACTAAACTATCTAAAAAAACTAAAAAAACTATAAACTATAAATAAAACTAAAAAAACTAATTAATCTAAAAAAAAAGGCTAAAATAAAAAACTACTATAAAAAACTACTAGAAAAACTAAACTAATAACTAAAAAAAAAAAAAAAGATAAACTAAATCTAACTAAAAAAAAATAAACTAATCTACTAATAAAAAAAAAGTAAAAACTTAACTATAAACTACAACTAAAAAATAATAAGAACTAAAAACTAGATCAGACTGAAACTAAAAAGGACTACTATAAAAAACTATGAGAAAAAAGAAAACTAAAACTACTAAAAACTAACTAAAAATTAAAAAAAATAAAAAAGCTAAAAGAGATAATCTAAGAAACTATCTAAAAAAAAAAAAAAAAACTAAAAAAAACTAAAAAAACTAAAAAAATTAAAAGATAACTTACTAAAAATAGAAATGAACAAGAAAAACTCTCAAAGAACTAAATAGAGCTAAGAATCAAAAACTTTTTACTAAAAAACTAAAAAAACTAAACAAATAAAAACTAAACTAAAAGTCTAATAACTAAAAAGCTAAAAATCTAACTAACTATAAAAAAAAACTAAAAACTAAGCTACAAACAAACAAGTAACTCTAAAACTAAAAAAAGAAAAATAATAAAAATTAACAACTAAGAAAGAAAAAATAAGCTGAAAAAAATCTAAACTAATAAAAACTAAACTAAACTAAAATCTAAAAAAATAATAATCTAGCTAAAAATAACTACAAGCTATCTAAAAAAACTATAATAAACTAAAAATAAGCTACTACTAAACTAAATAGCTATAAACAAATATCTAAAAAAACTAAATAACTAAAAAAAACTAATCTATAAAAGAACTGAAATAAACTATAAAACTAACTAAACTAAACTATGAAAGTCTAAAAAATACTAAAAACTAAGATATCTATACTACTAAA
>JZLH01S0014659.1:10700-28115 GCA_001188425.1 Eucidaris tribuloides
ATTCCTGGCTTGTCAGATTGACGCCAAAGTAATTCGGCTTTAATCGCCCTAATTTCTAGAGGGGAGGTTGCAGTACGCTGAAAAAAAATTCTTTGAACATAAATTCTTCATTTTTTTTCTCTCTCTTTTCTCTTCCTTCCAAGCCCGTATTGTAGAGGGAACAAAAGAAAGTAATGTGGTGAATGGATCAGGGCCCGATTGACCCTATGACCAGGTTAGTACAATTAAACTGTTCTAAGGGCCTCTTAACCTCTTAACATGTTCAAGCAGTTAGCTGCCAACTAATGTTTTAACAAAATAATTAGTTATGTTTTTTCATCATCCAAGAAGTCAAATAATGATTTTTTTAATGGCAAAGTAATGGTAGTGTTTTTTTTTTGTTGGCAAATTTGATTGGCATTGCCTTAATATGACTGTGTTATTTACACAGTGTTTGTGTACAAAAGTTTTTATTGCCCTCAAATATGATTTTTACATGGATCAATGGGTTTTTTTGGTCAGCAGAGGTGGCAGTTCTGGTCAAGCTTTTACAACTTGTTACATTGAAAAACTTGTGGAGGGCAGCAACTTCAAACGCACACTTTTTATGCATTCTTTTTGGAACAAAAGTTTGTTTTTTACCATATAACAGTGTGGTTCTCATAATGTAATATTTATTTAAGGTGTTTTTCAATATCTGTCATAGGAATGAATTTTGTGAAGTAATATTTTATGAAACTTAGAAAGATAACTGCAAAAGATCCTAACAAAAATTGGCAGCATTTTCTATAATAATAAAACAATTAAAAAAATGAAAAAAAAAAATCAATCTTTATGTTTTCATGTTTTGTAAGGCATCATGTTCACAAGAGTATTTTTCCTCATGGCGCGCAGAGGGCGGTTTTTACTTGGCACATTTTTTGAGACATGCTGGCAGCACGTCTCATAAATTGTTCAAACTATAAAGCACCCTCATTGACAGTTAGAAATACTGCTGTGACACCATGTTACATCAACATCAAGAACAAAGTCTTAGGCTTTCGAAATGCTGCTTTGTTTTTGTTCAATTTGCTTGTTTTTGATCTCGAGTATGTTGTAAATAACAAACGGTGAAATCACAACTGTGTCACTTTTACGGGAAGAGGGCCTGATGCTATTTGGACTGTAGTAAAAGTGGCAACATTTGTGACCTTTTACGCTTTTGTTGTTAACTGAACATATTCAGGATTAAAACAAGTAAACTGAAAGCAGAACAACTGGCATTATTGAAGGTCTAAGACTATCGCCCTTGATGGTATGTAAGCATGACGTCACACAAAATGTTTTTCCTTCATTATCTAAGACGGGCGCTTTTTGACTTGCACAATTATTTTTGAGACACACCTCTTACGTAAGACTTTTATTATGCTTCTCTCACAGGTTAAGAATATGAATTACTGGATCACTGTGTCAGGAAACTTTGAGGCTGCGTCCGTCCGCCGATATGACAATGAATGAGACCTAGCAAACCCCTCTGGTAACTGTAATTACATCGTACTCAATTGGCACAAACATTTCTTTTGTCATGTTCCACAGCAAACCTTGATAATTCATACATGTATAACTTTTCCATCTCATTAAAGCGGCGAAGAATACCAGACATATTTTGGCATTCAGAGATCACAGAACTAAGATCAAAAAAATCAGTGTAAAGTTTGAAGGAAATTTGTTTTTGGTGGTGCGCCCCTCGCTTGGTCCGTCTTGTCACAAAAAGGTACATTTTTCAGGTCTCGACTTGTGTGCTTGATACTGGCGCCATTTCTTGAGAATTTTTTTCAAACTCTCCTGCGATGTCGTATTCACACCTCTATCATCACGTCAAACCTCTAGACCACCTACTACACTTCTCTGTGATCTCGATGCCTCCCGCCAAATGCTCTCCCGCCTTTCAGCCGGGTCAACAGGTCAACCTGATACCCGGTCTACCAATTCTGCAAAAAAACTCGCTCTCTTTCTCCACCTTCACTCCTTGTCTGCTCTATCCACACCACGATTTTACTTCAACTCCTGCTAGTGAGGTGCTCTCATTCACATTAGGTCGTGTGCCGTCGATGCCGGCTCCATCTCACATTTACAATCGATCTCCGGCCCACCATTATCTTCGCCTACCCCGCGCGCCTCCCTGCTCTGATGCGCCCCAGACCACTCTATCCTCTTCTGCACTCCCACCTGCCCATCTCTGCCCGCTCTCTTACTTGCCTTCGGGTCCTCGCGGCACGCCGGGGAGCTGTCCATCCTGCCCGCTACACCAAACTATCCTTCCAGCTAACAGCCCCCCCTCATCTGTCTACCGACTTTTATAGGATGCCATGTCATAATTTCTAGATTTATGGCCAAATGGGGGGCTGAAGGGAAGGTGTTCGGGGGATACCATGTGGCTCGAAGGCCCTGCCCCCCGCTGAGTCCTCTAGTTAGAGCTGGAGAGTGTATAAGCAAGAGGAAATTGGATTTGTTTGAGGAAAAATGAGTAAAAGATAAAATATATGTTCAAATCCTTAATGGGGAGTTCTTCCACACACCCATCAAGACAGTGGCCTGAATCAAAATTTTAGATCCTTTAGATAAGAATTAATTCGCACTAAAACTGAGTTTCTACGCCTATACTTTGTTAAAGTTCTTTGATGGTGTTTTCTTATATCCTTATACAGATTACACAATGTTTGATTTTTTAGCCATGTAAAAGAGATGCAATGCCTGTAAAAAGGGCAAAGGCCCTGCAACTGAAATGCATATTGACTTCCTGTTGATGTCTTTTGGTCTGCACATCACGCAAATCACTAATACATTTTTTGAAAATATGCATCATAGATGATTTTTAGCTACCATGGAGCCAAAGGCTCAAGTGAGCTATTGCGATCGGCTTTTTGTCCGTCGTCGTCGTGCGTCGTGCGCATGTGCGTCGTGCGTCGTCGTCGTTCGTCGTGCGTGAATACTTTTACACATTTTGAGGCTTCTTCTTCCAAATGTATGATTGGATTATGGCCCAAACTTGGCAGGAATGATCCTTAGGGTAGGGATTGTAAGGTCCCAACTGGTCCACCTGTCCTGCGGGAGGTTCCAGGGGCAGGCCTAAAGGGACCAAAGTAGTAGGTAGATTCAACATCTTCGTCTCGCAGATCCAGAAATAGTTTAGTTAAAGCCACTTTGCTGTGTGAGATACCCTACTATATGTGCTGAATTAATAGTTCTCATGGACAATGCCCAGGGTGGCCCTGTTTGGCTTCAAGGAGGGCAAAAGTTTTGGGGTAGGCCGCTATGGGAATAATTCACATTCATGCGTCTGTGGATTTTGAACAAAACTTGGTGGGAAATGACTTCCTCAGGTGAGGGAAAGAGCGTTGCCTGGATGGTAGCACCAGGCCCCCCTGGGGGCCCATGGGCAGGCCCATGAGGCGCCAAACTAGGTAACTTTCTAATAGAGGCTGGCGGATCGGCCGATCCCGATCTTTCCGATTCCCCGACTGTTTTCACTACATTTCCGCGATTTTTTCCCGATCCCGATCTTCAAGACGCAGATCGACAAGATCGGCTAACATTAGATTGTGTTTGATTCTGAAATAACTGTCAGGCGTCTCATTGTTACGTCTCAGTAATGAATTTATGGTAATATTCAGTTTCCTTTGATGCTAAAATAATGTTCGGGGTTATTTGTTGGGCGTTTTGAATTAATGTATGTTGACATTCTTCGATTTGTATAAACTAAACACAAACGTTGGTGATTTGCCTGTTACGTTCGGAATAAAATTATGGTAAAACATTCGGTTCCTTACAGCAATCGGCGGAATAACGGGTGCGACGGGCGATTACGCCCTCGGCGGAGTCCAAATCGGCCCCTTAAAATCCTCGCAAATACATATTCTTTGGGGCGACGCATTTTCTTCAGAGTCGGCCTCAATTTTTCTACAGAAATTGTTACGAATGTTCACCCGTTTTTATCAAACGGTATCATTTGGAAAAGTCGCCAATCATTTAGGCTCGGTAATTTGCCAAACTATAGTCGGAGTGTCGTTTGTTACCTGTCAGATCATATCCGCTAATATTTAGTTCCGCATAATGGTCAAAGCGATGTATCGGGGTTCGTTTCTTACCGCAAGACATGAATCCCGCGCCCTATTTTAAGTTCGCGTAATATATGGTCCGAACGATGGTCGGGTTCGTTTCTTACCGTTCAGACATGAATCCCCGCTTTTATTTAGTTTACGTATAATGGTGCAGAACAATGTCGCGGATTCGTTTCTTACCCGTCAGACATGAATCCCGCTAATACTAGTTACGTATAATGATCAAAAACATGGTCGGGTTAATAATGTTACGTATAATGATCACAAACGATAGTTGGCGATTAATAATAAGTTACGTATAATGATGCAAAACGATGGTCGGGATTCGTTTCTTACCCGTCAAATCATGAATCGCCGCTAATAAATAGTTACGGTATAATGATCAAAAACGACTGGTCCGAGCCAGGTTCGTCTGTTACCGCAGACATGATCCGCGCACTCATTAGTTTCGTATAATGGTGAGAAACGATGGTCGGTGGATTTCGTTTTAATACCGTCAGCATGAATCGCGCTAATAATAGTTACGTATAATGATCAAAACGCATGGTCGGGGATTCGTTTCTTAACCGTCAGACATGAATCCGCGTTATTATTCCGTTCGTCATAATGGTCAAAAAGATGGTCGGGGAATCGTTCTTACCGTCAAACATGAATCCCGCTAATATTTAAGTCTCGCGTTTAAATGGTCAAAGCGATGGTGGGGTTGTTCATATACCCGTTCAAAACTGAATCCCGCATCGCTTTAGATCATTATACGTAACTAATATTATGTCTGACGGTAAGAAAACCGACCCCTGACGCATCGATTTGACATTATACCAGAACTAAATATTAGCGGGATTCATGTCTGAACAGGTAACAAACGAACTCCCGACTTATATGTTTGACGAAATCGAGCAAATATTGGCGATGTTTTCCAATGATATGTTTGATAAAACGGGTGTGAACATTCGTGAAAATTTCTGTAGAAAATTGAGGCGCGACTCTGAAGAAAATGATCGCCCGGCAAAGAATTGTATCGTTTGACGATTATACGGAAACTATTATTAGCGGGATTCAATGTCTGACGGGTATGAAACGAACCCCGACAACGTCTGACGCATTATACGTAAACTAAATAATAGCGGGATTCAATGTTTACGGGTTAAGAAACGAATCCCGACCATACGCTTTGACCATTATACGAAACTAAATATTAGCGGGATTCTATGTTTGACGAGTAAGAAAGCGAACGCCCGCGCCATCTTGTTGACTCATTATACGCACAAAATACTCAGCGGATTCATGTCAACGGGTACGAAACGAATCCGCCAACCATCGTTTTGATCATTATACACGTAACTATTATTCAGCGGGATTCATGTCCTGACCGGTAAGAAACGATAATCCCCGACCACATCGTTTTGATCGATTATACGTAACTACTTATTAGCGGGATCATGGTCTGACAGGTAAGAAACGAATGCGCCCGACGCATCGTCTGACCATTATACGTAACTAAATAATAGGCGGGATCATGTCAGACGGGTAAGAAAACGAATCCGCGCCATCGTTCTGGACCATTATAACGTAACTAAATATAGGCGGATTCATGTCTGACGGGTAAGAAACGAAACCGCCGACCAACGTTCTGACGCATTACATACGTAACTAAATAATAGCGGGATTCATGTTTGACGGGTAAGAAACGAAATACCCGAGCATCGTTCTGCAGCCATTATCGGAACTAAAGTAGTGGCGGGATCATGTCAGATTGGGTAAGAAACGAATGCCTCCGGACCATCGTTTGATCCATTATACGTAACTATTATAGCGGGATTCATGTCTGACGGGTAAGAAACGAATCCCGCGACCATCGTTTTGTCATTATACGTTAATTTACTATTATTAGCGGGATTCATGTCTGACGGCTAATGAAACGAATCCCCGACCATGCGTTTGCCCATATACGGAACTAAATAGTGGTCGGGATTCATGTCAGATTGGGTAAGAAGCGACTCCGGCGACCATGGTTTTGATCATTTACGTAAACTCATTATTAGCGGGATTCATGTCTGACGGTAAGAACGAATCCCGCGACATCGTTTTGATGCAATTATAGCGTAACTATTATAGCGGGATTCATGTCGAATCGGGTAAAGAACAAATCCCGCGACCATACGTTCTGACCATTATACGTAACTAAATAAATAGGCGGATCATGTCTGACGGGTAAGAAACGAATCCCCGAACCGATCGTTCTGACCATTATACCGTAACGTAAATAATAAAGCGGATTCATGTCTGACGGGTAAGAAACGAAGCCCATCCGCTGACACAGACAGTTCTCCGATTTTACGTAAGCTAAAATAATAGCGGGATTCATGTCTGACCGGGTAAGAAACGAATCCCCGACCATCGTTTGGCACATTATACGACGTAAATAGTGGCGGGATTCATGTCTGACGGGTAAGAAACGACGCCCTGACCAACTCGGCTTTGAGCATTATACGGAACTAAATATTAGCGGGATTCATGTCTGACAGGTAACAACGACGTACCCCGACTTATATGTTTGACAAATCACCGAGCTAAATATTGGCGATTTTCCAATGTAATGTTTTGATAAAACGGGTGTGAACATTCGTCAAAATTTCTAGTAAAAAATTGAAGGCCGATCTGAAAGAAAATGATCGCCCAAAGAATTGTATTTCGAGATTTTAAGGGACGGAATTTGGACTCCGCCGAGGGCGGAATCGCCCGTCGTCCCCGGGTATTTCCGACGTGCCGATGTTACGTAATTCATTTCCGAATGTAACAGCAAAACAGCCAACATTTATCTTGGCATTAAATGGAGCTGAAAATTGTCGTAATTCGATTTCTGAACGTCCAAAAAAAAACCTAAAATTTCCGATTTTTTTCGATGCCCGATTTATCGGCATGTGCACCGTCCATCCCGATCCCGGATTTTTTTCATCCACAGATGCGCGCAGCCCTACTTTCTAACCACAAGCCATTTGTAACGCAAACTTGGTGGTGAAATGCGTAACAAAGGACCTCAATGTTTATTTTGGGGTCAAAGGTCACAATATGTAGGTCAAAGGTCAAATGAATCAAGTTTCGTTTTGCTTGGTATTGGGCCTTCTTCTTAGATCGCAGAAATAGTTTAGTTAAGGCCACTTCTGTGTGTAGAAACGCTCTATATGTGCTTGAATATAATGTCCTACTGACAATGCCACAGATGGCCCTGTATTCGGCCCCCAAGGGGGGGCAAAAGTTTGGGTAGGGCGTATACGGAATAAATTCACACTTCACATCAATGGATTTGACGACCACACTTGGTGGGAATGATCCTCAGGTTGGAGGGGAAAGAGGGTTCCTGGAATGTGTACACCAGCCCCCGCCCCCTCCTGGGGCCCGGGGGAGGGCGCCAATAAGGGCCAAACTAGTAACTTCTAGCCACAAGCCCAATTGTAAACGCAACATTGGGTGGTAGATGGCGTAACAGGGACCCTCAAGTTATTTGGGGGTCAAGGTCACATAGTAGTCAAAGGTCAAGATGTTAGATACTAGGTGGTGCCTTGGTTTATATAAACGGATGTTAGAATTTCAATTTAACTTGGCAAAATCAGCTGTGCAAGGGAGGCAAAGTTTTTTCAAACTGGTTCATTTGGCTATGTTGGTGGCGCTAGAATATCAGGCTCCAAGGGCCAAAACTATATGTAGGAACTGATGTTTTTTCTATGGGTTTCATGTTTTTGCGATGAAAAGCTGTTTGTCTTTTATGAATTAACGACTTAATTTCACCGGTTATCCAGGGTTTGTCGAGGGAATGAATTTTCGTTTTTCGTATCGGAAAGTGGATGTCAATTTGTGCATGTAATGTGCTATAAAAAGTTTCACACAGTTTATTGACGTCACATCCTGTCATAACTTCGGACCAATCATGGGAGCTAATCCATCTGCCAAATGAGCAAATCGCACTCACAGGCATCGGTCTATTAACAACCAGTTTGGTTGCATTATTTCGGGATGGGATCGATTTCGGTGATGATGACGTCATCATCATCATCGTCATCATCACCACAGCAATACCACCCAGTATCACATAGCAACACCACAAAGTATCACACAGGAGTACCACACATTAGAACCACACAGCATTACCACACATCAGAATCACACAGCTGTAACACACAACATTACCACACAGCAGTAGGTACACAAGAATACCACACACGAGTACCACACAAGAATACCACACAGCAATAACACACAAGAATACCACACAAAAATACCACACAGCAGTACCACACAGTAGTACCACACATGAATACCGCACATCAGTACAACACAAGAATACCACACAGCAGTACCACACAGCACTACTACAGGAAAGTACCACAGAACATTCCTGTTGTTTTTTTTTTTTTTTTTTGGACATATACCACAGGACTACCACACATCAGTACCACACAGCAATACCACATATCGGTATCACACATAATACCACACGGGAATACCATACAGCACTACCACACAGGAGGACCACAACAAAAGCACAATGTGTTGTAATCCTGTGTGGTATTTGCTGAGTGGTACTGATCTGTGGTTTTGCTGTGTGGTAGTCCTGTGTATTAGTGCTGTTTGGTATTGCTGTGTGGTACTGACATGTGGTAGTCCTGTGGTATATGTCAAAAAAAAAAACAGGAATATCCTGTGGTATTTTCCTGCGGTACTTTCTGTGGTAGTCCTGTGGTATAATATGTCCAAAAAAAAAAACCCACATGAATATCCTGTGGGATTTTCCTGTGGTACTTTCTGTGGTAGTCCTGTGGTATATGTCCAAAAATGCCACAGGAATATCCTGTGGTATTTTCCTGTGGTAGTTTCTGTGGTATTTCCTGTGGTACTGCTGTGGTATTTCCTATGGTATTTCTTTACCACATGTGTACCACAGGCATCACCTTTGCAATACCACAGGAATCTGTGTGGTACCTCTACCTCCCTGTGGTATTTTCTGTAGTATTATATAGTACCACTGAAATACCACAGGAATACCACAGGACATTTTTGTAAGGGGAGTATTGACGAGTTCATTGTTAATCTTTTTCTTAAATCGCCTTACTGCCACTACCTTTTCATCCTGGCTAAGTAACTCTTCTTCTGTTACTTCTTTGTCAACTTTAATCACCCCTTACATTTATTTTTTGTCTGGGTTGTATAGTTCACATTTTGATGGCATCCCAGCAAAGTCCGTTAATTCACACAGCTTACCTGTTTGGCGTCATCTTTGCACGTGATTAGTAAAGAGCGTTTTCCTTTGGTGACTTTTGCAACCTTACCGATATTATCATTTATGAATTTTGCTATCTTAACTGGGTTCAAAATTGCTGGATTCTTTCCTGGGCCAACCCCTTCCACTGTCACTGTGAGGTTCTGTTTCTTTTTTGGGAAAACAGGGGGTTCGGATAGCGTGTCGAATCTTGGTCTTTTGGGACCCTAGTAACCGTGGGTTTTTTTATTCGATTTTGGACTTATCACTTGCCAGATTTCTCCTTTCGCGGGTCCTTCTGGCCCGGGATTTTTATTCGATTTTGGACTTACCACTTGCCAGACTTCTTCTTCCGGCCCTACATCCTCAGTACAAATATTCTCAGAAAGAAGAAATGCAATAGATGATTTGGGAGATAGAACGTCAGAGTTTATATTTTGAGCTGTATGTACATCCCCAGAAAGGGGGAGCACGAGGTCATGATGACCTCGCAGCCAGGTATTAGTTTACCTTTTCCCGGGTGTGATTAGAAAAACTGGCTTAGTAAGGTGCAAATACAAGGTCAGTTCAAATTGGCCTTACCTCTGATCCGCTTTTACCTTAGATGTTTGAACTGTTTATCAAAAAAGGAGTCCAGCAGTTAGGCTGATATAAACTGAGCCTTTGCCTCGATCCATAAGATAGGCCAAGTCTAGGCTAGAGAGCTGGCCACTTGGGCACCCCAGAGCTTCGGGTTCAAATTTCCGGGGACATCGCGATAGTCCGCGGGTCCGATAGTCCGCGGACTATCGGACTAGGGTTAGGGTTAGGGTTAGTAGATCAAAAAATTCAGTTCGCGCTTCGCGCTCGCATTAATTATTCAGTGATATACTTATCCTGTTCAGAGATTAAAATGTTGCTAAAAATGTCTTAATGCCCTTGAGAACTTTGAAATTTCTAAATTGCTTGCTCGAACTTTTGTATATTTCTATATAAAAATATATACATGGTGAATATTTACAGACAGCATAAATCTAACCATAAAAATAACCCACAGACAAATACACCAAAACTTACAGCGAAAGAAAAGAATTGAATATGAAGTGTACAAGGCCCGGCGAGAATCCAGATATCTCGCCATAGGTTGACATAACTTTTTCGACTTGGCAAGAGAACGTATCTCGCCATGTCGATAAAAAAAAATATGGGGATAATATTTTCCTTGAAGTAGTTGTCAGGGGGAGATTTCCCTTCGGGTTATTGTTAAAGAACCCCATGGGTTCGTATCAATTGCCATTTTGACCTCTCGATGACATTTTGATTTCACTCTATTCTGATCATAATTTTACATACACCGCGGACTATCGGACCCGCGGACTAACGGACCCGCGGACTATCGGACCCGCGGACTATCGGACCCGCGGACTAACGGACCCGCGGACTATCAGACCCGCGGACTATCGGACCCGCGGCTATCGGGCTGTAGCCAAATTTCCCGCCAGTACACTAGGTTGATTCTGACAGATAAGATGGTGATTGTTGCACGCATACAATAGATATGTGTTGGTAGAGAGCAACAAGGATGCGTCCGCACTCCACGTTATATCGTGCCAATATTATAGACCTTTAATAATAGATTAACATTTCATGACATAGGCCTAATCTTCACGGTTACCTATACCCGGCAGCCTCACCGGATGTATCCCTTGTGTTTCGTCCTATCTGTGTTAAAGACACTATACACTGTACAGCGTGTATCAAAAAAGGTAGATACTTAGAAAAACAATTATTAAAAATTGTTTTCGTGATTCTGAGATTATTTTTGATATGAATATTTTACCTTGGACCTAAGCTATCTGATAACACTTTTGGTATTGAAAGTATTCTACGCATGAGTGAGCACAACCCGCTTTTTA
The DNA here is from genome assembly GCA_001188425.1 of Eucidaris tribuloides. NCBI lineage: Eukaryota > Metazoa > Echinodermata > Echinoidea > Cidaroida > Cidaridae > Eucidaris > Eucidaris tribuloides. The sequence continues at coordinate 21,929 of JZLH01S0014659.1, forward strand.
GCAATCGGCCAAAAATGCATTTGCGCTCAGAATATGTTCTTATAATCAAAGTTTAATACCTCACAGACCGGTGCTGCAGAAGCTCTCAACCGATGTGCACAAGGATTGAATCCTCAGCATGCTCAGAGAAGAGCTAATATCAATTTTGTGACACAAAAAAGACAAAAAATTAAGCACTGATTCAGATATACCCCCATAAAAAGAAGATAATGTCGTGTTTGCAAGATGAACTGATGTGAATTTTAAAAAAAAATGCGTTTTCTTCTTTTTCAGGGGTTGGGGGTTGGTAATTGTATCTGAAATATTGCTTTATTTTGTCTTTCTTGTCACAGAATTGATAAAAGCTCTTCTCTGAGCATGCTGAGGATTTGGAATGTAGCAAAAATGAAGTAATGATTCAGATACAACCCCGTACCCCTTCAAAAGAAAAGAGAGAAAATGTCATTTTCTTCAGTTCACAGTTCATCTTGCAAACATGACATTTTCTCCTTTTTTAGGGGGTTACTTCTAAATCATTGCTTCATTTTTGTCTTTTTTTTGCCACAAAATTGATATTACATCTTCTCTGAGCATGCCGAGGATTCAATCTTTGTGCACATCAGGTGAGAGCTTCTGCAGCACCGGTCTGTGAGGCATTAAACATTGACTTTAAGAACACAATTCTGTGCGCAAATGCATTTTTGGCCTATTGGGCAAAAGTGGCCTGTGCTCACTCATGCGTGAAATACTTTGAATACCAATAGTGTCATCAGATAGCTTAGGTCCAAGGTAAAATATTTATATCACAAAATTATCTCTAGATCACGAAATATTTGCGTAATAATTTTTTTCTGCATGAGTGTCTACTTTTTTTTTATACACGCTGTATAACATTGTGGAAGACCTGTTTTAAAAATTGTCAAACTTTGCTAGCAGACGTATCTGACAGTGTTCGAATAGACAAATAAACATCCTAGAACACAAAAGTCCAGACAGTTATGCTGTCATTGGTAAAATATATACAGCTAAAAACTGGCACATGTACTATTCTCGGCCGATAAAAAAAATCTACAACACAACAATTTATGGGGAAAAACTAGAATGGTCTCTCAATGATTCGTATTCTTTTAAAGCACTTAATGATTATTTTGAATTGTAATTTTTTCATGGCTTCATTTTCAGACCTTGCAAAGACACTACTAGCATAGGGCATCATTTAAATGCAAACATTGTTATAGAGTGCCTTTAATTGATAACATTCTAGTCCACGATTAACCACTCCCCTTTCAGTGGGACCTTTGTAATATAAGTTTACTTTTGATTTAGGTTCCCCCACTTTTCTTATGTTAATGATAATAATTTGAAATATGATATATAACTAGATTTTAATTCGTCACTGAGACGAATTAGTGATCCGCGTATTCGCTCCGATCAGTACACCTTAAGAGATTGTGACAGTCTATATGCCGTATCATAACTCGTTCGAAGCTGTCCCTTTTCACCTGAACTTCTCTGTCAAAAATTACTTAATATTTCGGCGTGCGCGTACGCGTTCGTCGTGACTCCCGCACGCATATGATGAGCACCAGTGATGACCTTTGACATGAAGTTACTGTGTACCAAGTTTAGTTATCACACTCTACTCCAGTCATGAGATATGCGCAAAACACGATTTTGCTTTGTGACGTCATAGATGACGTCAGAAGAATTTGTCATAGAAAGTGATATCTGAAACCTTATCTACGCATCATAGGCTATCAGAATAAGCAATAAAAAGTAGGGGTCATCGTTGATTCTAGAGATTTATCAGCGATTTAAAAATGCCCATCTTTCACTACGCGCGCAATGCGCGCGCATTTATATGTTTGGGGCATATAAGCAATATTCTGGGTCCTGATGGTCGGAAAATGGTTCTAAACGATGTAGAATTCAGTCAGACATCTAAATCCATCAAAAAAAACACATTATTTGGTCGGGAAAGGGGTGCGCGCGAAAAAAAACGCGCGCGTACGCGCGCGCACTTAAATGCTCCAAATGACCTGAAACATATAGACTATATGTTTCAGGTCATTTGGAGCATTTAGTACCGTTAATAAGAAGTCATTTGGAGCATTTTTATTATTTGACGCGCCCGTACACGCATGTGAAGACGCGCGCGCGCACGTGGTTTAGACCAAAAGATGACCCATGACCTGAACTTGACCCTTGCCAAGTTTGGTTGTTTTATTCGACCGCCGGCTCGAGATATTGCAAATATAGGTTAACTCTAGCTTTTGTACTAATGACGTCATAGATGACGTCACGGGCAAGTGACCACACTGACAAAAATTGCGTGTTGAGGTGTTGACACGTGACATAACTATATTAAGTTACAAGATGATTGATGATGGCGTTAATGAGATATCTTGAACACAAGAAATGACCAGAAAGAAACATGAAAAAAAAAGAAAAACTAGACTTTAATTCGTCGCTAAGACGAATTGGTGATCCGCGTAAACGCTACGATCACTTAATGTAAAGCACATGCGACCAACCATCTAAATCAGGTATCATTACTTGCTGAAACCTGTATCACCCCGTTTATTAAATATTCAACGTGCGCGTACGCGTTCGTCCCAACGCGTGCGCTTTTATAAGTAGCACCAGGGATGACCTTTGACCTGAAGTAACTGTGTACCAGGTTTGGTTATATTACTCTACTCCTGTCATGAGATATGGACGAAACACAATTTTTCTTTATGACGTAATAGATGATGTCACAACAATTTGGCATGCAAAGGAATGTACGGAATCGTTTCTCCAGCTATTAGAATAAGCAATACAAAGAAGGGGCCATCGTTAATTCCAGAGAGTTGGGACTAACTTAAGAATTAAAATTTAACGCGCACGTACACGTTCGTCGTGACACCCGCACAGATATGATTAGCATCAGTAATGACCTTTGAGCTGAAGTTACTATGTACCAAGTTTGGTTATGTAACTCTACTCCAGTCATGAAATATGCCCGAAATACGATTTTTCTTTGTGACGTCATAGATGACGTCACAACACTTTGGCATTGAAAGCGATGCGTGAAATGTTATCTACGCATCATTGTCTATCAGAATAACCAATAAAAAGTAGGGGTCACCGTTATTTCCAGAGAGTTATGAGTGATTTAAAAATGTCAACATTCACTACGCGCGCAATGCGCGCGCATTTAAGTTTTTTTGGGCTTGTAGGCAATATTTTGGGATTTCCTGGTCCGCAAAGGGTTCTAATTTATGTAGAATTCAGTCAGACATCCAAAACCATCGAAAAAATGACGGTATTTGGTCGGGAAAGGGGTGCTGGCGAAAAAACGCGCGCGTACGCGCGCGCACTAAAATGCTCCAATTGACCTGAAACATATAGTACCGTTAATAAGAAGTCATTTGGAGCATTTTTATTATTTGACGCGCCCGTACCCGCTTGCGAAGACGTACGCGCGCACGTGGTTTGGACCAAAAGATGACCCATGACCTGAACTTGACCCTTGCCAAGTTTGGATGTTTTATCCGACCGCCGGCTCGAGATATTGCAAATATAGGTTAACTCTAGCTTTTTCACAAATGACGTCATAGATGACGTCACAAATGGTCTATGACATTGACAAGACTACCATGCTGAGGTATTGACACGGGACATAACTATGCCAAATTACAAGACTAATGCTGTTATCATTCTTGAGATATCGTCTGAACAAAAAGTGACCAGAAAGAACATTGAATAAACAAGAAGACTAGACTTTAATTCGTTCACTAAGACGATGGTGATCCGCGTAACCGCTCCACTAATTAAATCTACAGAAAATGCGACAATCTGCATGAAGTATCATTTCTTGCTCAATCCTGTCCGTCATTACCTTAAATTCTGCCTCAAACATTAATTTCAAATATACGTGCGCGTACGCGATCGTCGTGACGTGCGCGCGGTCATGGTAAGCACAAGTCATGACCTTTGACCTCAAGTAACTGTGCTCCAAGTTTGGTTATCATATTCGACTCCAGTCAGGAGATATGCGCGAAACACGATTTTTTTTTGTGACGTCATAGATGACGTCACATCAGATTGGCATAAAAAGTGATGCCTGAAAAGTTATCTACGCCCCATCGGCTATCAGAATATGCAATTTAAAGTATGGGTCACCGTTAATTCTAGGGAGTTATGGGTGATTTAAAAATGGCCGTTATTCACTACGCGCGCATGCGCGCGCATTTGCGTTTTTCGGGCGTGTAAGCAAGATTTTCGGTTCTGGTGGATGGGAAATGGTTCTAAATGATGTAGAATTCAGATCGACATCCAAAACCATCGAAAAAATTATGTTATTCTGCCCAGAAAGGGGTGCGCGCGCAAAAAACGCGCGCGTACGCGCGCGCACCAAAATGCTCCAATGACATGAAACATATAGTGCTGTTTAAAAAGATGTCATTTCGGAGCATTTAAATTTTGGACCGACCCGGGTACGCACGCATCGTGGCGCGCGCGCGCACTTGGTCAGGTCCAGCAGTTGACCCTTGACCTCAATTTTACGTTGGTACAATGTGATTGCATAATTGTATTTGAATAATGAGATATTGACAAATGTCTGTTTTTGCTAATTACGTCATAAATGACGTCACGGATGGTGTTTGACACTAACATGATTACCATGCCGAGGTACTCACATGGGACATAACTATGTTAAGTTACAAGATTATTAACACTATCGTTCATGAGTTATCGTCGGCACAAAAAGTGACCAGAAAGAAACACAAATAAACAAACAAAGTAAGAAAAAAATTTTGTACAAACTCTATGGTGATCCGCGGTTACGCGGATCACCAAAAAAAAATTTCGCACAAACTCTAGGGTGATCCGCGTTTACGCGGATCATCAACAAACAAACATAGAAAGAAAAAAATTTCGTACAACATCTATGGTGATCCGCAGTTACGCGGATCACCAAAAAGAAAATTCTGACAAACTCTATGGTGATCCGCGTTTACGCGGATCACCAAAAAGAAAGATTTTGACAAATCTATGGTGATCCGTGTTTACACGGATCACCAACAATAATAAGAAGAAAGATTTTGACAATATCTATGGTGATCCGCGTTTACGCGGATCACCAATGATAATCATGTAGTGAGTTACCATTAATTTCTTCAGAATTTTTTTCTTTATTGGTGATCCGCGTAAACGCGGATCACCATAGATTTCGTCAGAATCTTCTTCTTCTTCTTTATTCTTGTTTCTTTCTGGTCACTTTTTGTTCAGACGATATCTCAAGAACGATGGCAGCATTAGTCTTGTAACTTATCATAGTTATGTCCCATGTCAATACCTGGGCATGGTAATCTTGTCAATGTCATAGACTATCTATGACGTGACTTATGACGTCATTTGTAAAAAAGCTATAGTTAACCTATATTTGCAATATCTCGAGCCGGCGGTCGACTAAAACAACCAAACTTGGCAAGGGTCAAGTTCAGGTCATGGGTCATCTTTTGGTCCAAACCACGTGCGCGCGCGCGTCTCCACATGCGTGTACAGACGCGTCAATAAATAAAAATGCTAAAAAGGACTTCTTATTAACAGTATTATATGTTTCAGGTCATTTGGAGCATTTTAGTGCGCGCGCGTACGCGCGTTTTTTTCGCGCGCACCCCTTTTCCGACCGAATAACGTATTTTTTTCGATGGATTTAGATTTCTGACTGAATTCTACATCGTTTTATACCCTTTCCCGACCACTAGGACTCAAAATATTGCTTATATGCCCAAAAAAATAAATGCGCGCGCATTGCGCGCGTAGTGAAAGAGGGGCATTTTTTAAGGTTCCGGGACAACTCGACCCATGGATAATTCGACCGTGGATAACCCGTCCCTCTACCCTGGATAATTCTCGCCGGTGCCGGGTGATCAAAGGGCAATCTGAAAATCGATAAACTCGTCCCATAACATTATTTGTTATGATTTTAAGTGCTTTTAAAAAGGATGAATTTATCAGCAAAGTGAAAAGGTTGTCTTTGCAATTACTAGTTGGCCATGTTTTTACGGTAAATATCAGGAATATTTTCGTGTTTTAAAAGTGTTATTTCAAGCATTTTTTTCGCAAGTCACTTTCACGACAATCGGCAGGCAATCTTCCACGAAGTCGGAGCGAAAATTACGTTACGTACAGGTGGATTGTTTGAAAAATCTCATCA
>JZLH01S0014663.1:5055-25282 GCA_001188425.1 Eucidaris tribuloides
ACACACACACACACACACACACACACACACACACACACACACACACACACACACACACACACACACACACACACACACACACACACACACACACACACACACACACACACACACACACACACACACACACACACACACACACACACACACACACACACACACACACACACACACACACACACACACACACACACACACACACACACACACACACACACACACACACACACACACACACACACACACACACACACACACACACACACACACACACACACACACACACACACATTAACAAACACTTGTGTGAAAATGAATTGTTTGGATTATCATATAAATTATAACAAAGTTACAAACTAATTTAGTTGTAAAGCGTTTGGTCTTTATTGAAGCAATGCAGTTTGCGTTCCTTTACAATTTATTCGCATAAAATGAATGTTTGAATATTGATTAACACTGTAAGAAAAGGCATGTATAGAGTTCATATATCTTTGTCATTTAGTCTAGTGACAATAAGTGTATGACGTATATTGCTATTGAAATGTTCTATGCCACCACAAAGTAGCAACTAATGCTGGCGACTGGAACATAGGACTTATACGCATCTCTATCTTGCAAATGAGTCGAGAGACGTACGCAATAGGCCACAAGACTGACCCCCCTATTTTTTCGGCACCGAAGCATACCTTTTCTAGAAGTAAAAATGAAGGGCTTCGGAACTGAAATATTTGTGTCAAGAATGTCAAGATTTTTATAGGAAATTCAATGGACAATTATCTCATCTCTGAACTAAAGTTCCGTTACACATGTTTGTACCTTGACTGAAAGCGTGGAAGCCAACTAGTCTGCACGATGTTGGCAGAATGGTGGATATGATTTTCACAAATTGTATTTGCGTTGAACTATGCATTGTCCTTGCCGTTGGAGGCGCTGTGTGTTGTCCATACAGCTTTTTGTTTTTGGAATTTAAAGCCACTGTTTAACAGTGTTTCTAGTTAAAAAAATCTGAGCTGCATGATTCCCCATGCTACCAGTGTCTCTGACATGCTCTAAAAATGAAGCCCTGAAACAATTGCAGTTTAAAACGATCAGTAAGTGCTTTAAAAAAGTAAAAATCATTGAGAGACCATTCCAGCTTTCCCCCATAGACTGCTGTGTTGCAGAATTTCCTATCACTGGATAGGAAATTAATGTGCCAATTTGAATTTGCACATATTGTACTAGTGACAGCATAACTGTCTACACTTTTGTGTTCTAAGGTGTTTATTTGTCCATCCAAACACTACCAGATGTGTCAGAAAGCAAGGTTTGACAATTTTTTAAATAAGGCTTCCACACTGTTATATAGTGTCTTTAACATCAAACGAAGGTCAGTACAAATCTATACAATTTCCTAATGTCAAACCAACTGTAACAGTAAGACGCATCATTTTCTATCGTTTGACTGAAACACGCCATTTTGTTTATATACATGCATGGCAGGTATTGCAATGCTTGCCGTGAATGGACTCCACGGATATAATACACACGTATTACGAAACTATCAGGTGTGTCGGCGCTTCGCGCCTCGGCAGCCCGGTGCTACGTGAATCTTTATTCCCCTTTTTCGAAATCCCCATATTCTCGTCAATCCCCTAACCTCCCTCTAAACTTACCCCAATTCCTCAAGTCCCACCCCCAAATCACTCCTTATCCCCTTTTTAGCCCAGCTTATCCTTTGCTACTTTCCCTCTTATTTCTCTCTTATTCTCCTATAATTCCAGCACTTATCCTTCTAAATTCCCCATCAAATTTCCCCTTTATTCCTCATTATTTCTCCCTAAATTCGTTTTTATTTTCGGCCTTAATTTGCCATTAATTCCCGCTTTATTTCCCCTTATTTTTTTGTTTTCATTCCCGCCTTAATTCCCCTAAATTTCCCGTGAAATTTCCATTAACCTCATTTAATTCTCTCCTACCTCACCCCTTAATTCTCCTTATCCCCCTCTTATTCAATTACTCCCTCTTTTCCCCTCCTATCCCCTTCTTATCACCCTCTTATCCCCTCCTATTTCGTGTAAGTCGTCCCCTATTATCCCCTTATTCCCATCTTATCGTTGATTTATTTACATGAGGTGTGATTCATATTAAAAGTTGCCTTTACATTACAACAATCAGAGTGTGTATTTCTGATTAAAAATCTGTTCTCACGCTAAATGTGATGTGCATGTCTTCAAATTTTATGATCATGTTATCTCCTTTCTAGTCTTATTCCACTTCTCCCTGTATACAGTGCATGAAGTTTGATTATAATGAAAACTTGCGTTTTAATTTAAAACAATCTGTGTGTATTTTGGATTGAGAAAAAAACAACTTTTTACTCTCATTTAAACTATGTACATGTATTAATCTTGCCGTGCAAGTCGTGAGCTGTTAGCTACTGAGAGCACATAACAGCTATAGTCTTGCGGTGCAGGCGCCTTTTTGCAAATTTTGGCGAAAAGGACCAGAACTTGGGTACCTTAAAGATTTCGACCAACATTTGCATCCGCACTTTATATAAAATAAATAATACTTATCATAATTATGATTGCAGCTACATTTTACCTCGGTGCTTATATTGTTACTATTATACTTAAGTTCAGTTATACTTAAAGGGAGAAGGCGCCAGCAACTAATAGGCATAAGTTAAGAATAAAAATGACATTGTGAGTATTGTGAGAAGTATGGTACATGGTGACAAAAACAGCCTAAATAAGGGGTACTGTGTGATACTCATCCTCATCAAGGCCCTATAAATTAGTTAATTTGTGTTTATTTTACGTCTTTGTAAGTTTTACCCTAAGACAAAACTTACAGAAGCAGCTATAAGGGGAGGAGTTTATCAATTCAAACAGTGCATACATTACCACGGTGCGGCTAACACACGTCGCGTGGCATGCATTAGTCACGCATGGTCAGCTCCCTGCAGTGCACGTGCAATCTGATTGGTTGGCAAGAACTCAAATATTTTCTTAACTTATGCCTGTTAGTTGCTGGCGCCTTCTCCCTTTAAGGTCAGTTTATAATGGCACTGTTATTCGGAGCTCAAGAAGCTCTATTCTAATTTCGATTTAAAGGAATGAATATCCACAAGTGAATTAATGTAGGGATGGATCTGTATGTTATACCAAATTCATGACTGATAATCATGACAATCATGCATTTGACTTAGAGTTTATAAATTAGCATATTGAATTAATTTGAATAATATTATATACAACTTCTGTTATGTACATATATCGTTAGGTGGATCAAAATGAACAAAAAAACCGTTTGGTTTGCAAATATATAACTTCAATATCTCACACGAAATGGAAATGTAGGCCTACTTAAATTTGAGAGCGTCTTTTCAGCGGACGTTTCCGATATAGTGTATGTTAAAGTCACAAACATACAAACAAGCGAGAAGTCACCTTATTTGAGTTGATATATTGGATTCTCATAAACGCGCAATGTGCCTGCAGCAAAAACAGCTAACCGTCCATCTGAGCACATGGCTAATGACCTATATTGTACGGCTGGCTTGATTTCAATGATGTTGGTTCTCATCACGTCGCCATCCAAACCGAGTGTCATCACATCAACCCTGGTGACGTCACCCCGTTGTGAATTATACATCACGTACAGAAGGTCATCATCTGTGTCGACTGTACACCTCGCGAACTCCCACTCCTCATCGCTAATGGTGTTTCTCACACTCGATTTATCGATCACGGTGAATTCGCCATAACCTGTCTGCACGACGATGAACCCCGATGGAGTAACATGGAGACTGTCCCATATCACCTTGTCACCCAGACTGATGGTCCGGACGTGTTGTCCGTTGACCGGATTTAGTACGTAGATCCCCGAATCATCGTGTCTTGCAGCCAATAGCATTGCGTCTTTGTCGACTGCAACATATACTGCACAACCCTTTGTATTCACTCCAGGGAGTGTGACATCCCTCTGATGTTCCCATTGCTTACTGTACAATCTGACACACCCCTTGCTTCTCTCACCACATACGAATGTATTATCACTAAGGGATCTGCACGATGTAGGCCTAATATACATTTTGTTCGTCAAGGAAACACGACTCTTGTTTGCAGTATTTAGGTCAAATAAGGTGGTATATGAATGTGGACCAAGCTCAATCCCAATCACCACTTCATCGCCTCCAACGAAATCAAAACAGTATGCAGGCCTATGTTTTTGACAGTCTGATAAACTGATAGTCTTTATGAGGGCCCATGTTGTGAGGGGACTAACCACATCAGCCATCTGCCTCTCCCGCCTTTTTACAAACTTCACCTTACGACCTACTTCAGCAATGGAGTCAATCACTTTAGTGTTGAAATCTCCCGATAGACTGCTCCTCACCAATTTAGAGAGAGAGTCTGCTTTCTCAACGTGTTCTCTCTTGTCACAGTTCAACGCATCATCAGTCTTATCACGCGCATTTTTCAGAACATTTATTGCCTCGGTAACGTCTGCCTTGAGCTTTGTCAGTTTTTTGGTGGTGGTGTGGTCTATGTATGAAAGTTTGTCTCTCAGGATACGTTCTCTTTCCTTAATTTGCTTGTGCTTCTCTTCTACTTCCTTGCGTTTATCCCCCAATTGGGCATCTCTCCACTCATTTATCTTTTTAATTTCATTATCAGCTTGTCGATTTATCTCATCTTCTGCACGCTCTTGTGTCTTATCTACTTGTCGAGAATCCTCCTCAACTGCCGCACTTATTTCAGCGCCAATGCCTTTAAACACACTCTGATTGTCGCGAATACATTTACTCAATTGTGCATCGAAATTCGATAAGTCTTTTTCTTTATCTGCAATTTTGTCCTTGTATTTTTGTAACAGTTTTTGCTTTTGTTTCACCATCTCCTCTGCGTCAACCATACGGTGCCCTTGATGAGTTGTAAGTCCACATGTATGGCATATTCCTTTCTTGCACAGTTCACAAAATACCTCAACCGGTTTTGTCTCATGTACTTCACACTTCCACTTGTTCGATGTGACAACGCCCAGTGTGGTGTCACCCTTTCGAGCACAGTAATCACAGAGGTATCGTTTTTCTTCCACCCGATACGTCAAATGTCCGTCGGACTGGTTGCCGCAGTCTTCGCACTTCCTTTCCACGAACCCAAAATTCGTAGCCATTTCAGTCAAGTTGTCCCAGCAAATAATATAAACATACTTGCGGAAGCAAGCACAAGAAGAAGATGAGTGCAGTTGAACTTAATCACAATTTGTACCAAATAGTTTGTCGAAAATACTGCACATAGGCCATACGCGTACGCAGGGGGATGTTTGGGGTGTTCAGGGGGGGGGGGTTTTAGGTGTCAAACACCCCCCTTTAGCAAGAGGGGGGTGTTTGAACATTTTTTTATTATTTTTGTTCGCGGCTACTCCCACCCCCCCCCCCCGCTGAGATACTTTTCGGCGGCTGGGCTGACGGGGAAATGACCGCGGATGAACACCCCTCCCTTTGCAAAATCCTGCGTACGCCTATGACATGGGCTATGTGTCAGATAGGGTGCCTCACCATACACAAGCTTGCTTTATAAACGGAAGTTCATGGCCGGATGGAAACTCCCATAGAAACCAGTTAGAGAAAACCAGAACAGATATCTACTGGTCGATTCTCCACTGGTTTCAAAATGGAAAGTGTTATTTTTTTTTAATTTGTCTTATCATATGACTTTAACGAATTAAACTACCGCGTGTCTCCTAAAAGATACACGTTTAAAATGACCCAAGCTGAAAACGTTATAGGATGTTTATATATGAAGACTTTGATTGCAAATTGGGCTTAGTTCTTTTGTAACTTTGGAGAAAAAAATGCATTTCTTTGCCCGAGTGTGTACACGTGCCTATGGAAGAATGAAAGTTATATCCAAGATATTTCGTACTTCCTGTATAATTTGACATTGAATATTGTACTATCACTAGATAAGTAGGTAGAGTACCATGCTGATGTCAGAAACTCAATATTGGAGGAAAATTAATTCAGGTCTTTTTGCACAACGAAGCTCTTCATATTATGGATAGCTGAAAGTCTTTCCCATCAAATACACTCTTAAAAATCCTGGATCAGACTGACTTGGAAAAGAATCCGTTGGGGGCTCACCCGGAAAAGGGTCAGGTTTAACCACATCCCGGGTCAAGTTTGGGTGACACGACATATGTTCCGGCGACAAAATGCTCCGACGACAATTGCTCCGAAAAATGCGACAAATGCTCCAGCGACATTTGCTCCGTCGACAAATGCTCCGACGACATTTGCTCCGACGACAAATGCTCCAGCGACATTTGCTCCGGCGACATTTGCTCCGACGATATTTGCTCCGGCGACAATTGCTCCTAAGGTGCGACAAATGCTCCGGCGACAAATGCTCTCGGCGAACAAGTTGCATCCTAAGGTGCGACAAATGCTCCGGCGACATTTGCTCCGGTGACATTTAATCCAAAGGTAGGACAATTGCTCTGGAGACAATTGCTCTGACATTTTGCTATTTAATGTGACAATTGCTCAGACGACAATTGCTCTGACATAATTATGCTCCGAAGGTTTGATTAGTTAATTCCTCCCACGACATAAGATCCAATGACATTTTGTTCCATGTGAGACAATTTCTAGGGCGACAATCGCTCCGCTGACAATTACTCCGGCGACAAATGCTCCGGTGACTTTTGGTCAATCGCAAAAATACAAAATTGAGCGAGAAACCTTAATTTACCCCTTATCACAATCTCATTCTATGCTCAGATCATGCTTAGTCATACTAATCCAAGTCTCTGGAAATTTCTTGAAAGTGACATTACAGATAAAAGATCACCGTTATGTTGCAAGAACAAGGTTAAATGGTATTGTCATGGGATTGATGATTGGTAATCCTTAAATGTAATCTTAGTTCAGCACAAGGTATATCGTTCGTTGTTATTTTACCCCCTTTCGCTCTCCCTTTCATTGTTTAGTAGGCATTTTTTTTTTGTCTCGTTAGTCCGTTACTCCTCATACTGACAATTGCATAGTTGTAATCTGTGTCACGTGATACTTCAATCTGGCCACATTTTCCCATCATTGTCTTCAACAATATTCTTTGTTGTTGGTGATTCAAATTCTGTACAAGCTTTTGTTTCAGGGCATTCCTCAATTCTACATAGAGTATACTTATTTTCTTTTAATCGTTAAAGGCATTAACATTGTTTCCAGTTTAAAAACTCTGAGCTATATGGTTCTGCCTGCTATTGGTGTCATTGATAAGTTCTCAAAATGAAGCTCAGAAAAATTGTGGCACGAAACTTTCGTTAAGTGATTTGAAAGAGCGAAAATCTATTGAGTAACCCAATTAACAATGCATGTTTCCCCCCATACATTGTCATTCTAATTTATATAAAAGAAGATTGTAAATTCCAAGGTAAATTGTAAATCTAAATTCCAAGGTTAATCTCATAATTGTAACGTACATTTGGCTCTCCGAAAATAAACAAAAGATCTAAGTCATATCCTTTAAAAACAGTAACCCTTTACACTTCAGGAAGTAAAGAACTTATTTCATTATTTAAAAGGCCTTTTGTTTTCACTCCGTTCGCATTATATTACTGTTCTGTGTTATGCAAAAGGTTACTGTTGTGATTCTGTAATTGCTTTTCTGATTTTGATCAATAAAAAAAATAGTTTATTTCATCACACTATTTACTCCGTTTCAGACTTGAAGTAAAAATTATGCTTTCTTTCTGGAAATTATTACAAAATCACTACATACTAAACAGACTTAGGCCGTACGCAGGATTTTTCCCCGGGAGTGGGGGGGGGGGGGTGGATATTATTTACAATCGTGGGAAAACGCAAGTGACGGCGCGAAGCGTTCGATGGGGGAGGGGCTGTTCTCCTCCCACACCAGGTTTATTTTTTTGCATTTTCGGAATTAACGTTGAGCAATCCGGTGAACTACTTGGGTATTTTTTTTATCGAAATAACGCAAACCTAAGTGAAAAAAAAAGTTTTCGTAGTTGGCCTGAGAGCGTTACATCCAGTGAACCGTACTCTGTCGTGTTAGCTGATCGATCGCGTGTATACGGACGAGAACAATGCAGGTGCTTGCGTCATAGACATCCTTACAAACGTGCGCCGTAAACTGAATAGTCTTTTCCAAAGCGTCACGAATTTTTGAATATATGAGTAAGTTTTAATCTCTAAGTAGTCTTATTAAAGACAGTGGTTAACATTGTGAGCACCTTGTTTAAAAATAATTCAAGTCAAGATGAGATATTATGTGAATACTTGTATACGTACACAAATACTCAGAAACCGGCAAAAATTTCGGACAAAAACCTATAGATAGTTCACAAACAGAGATTTAATTTGTTATTAAAGTAGGCTATAACAATTAAACTGACAGTGTATGGAGGAAAACTTGCATTGTAAATTGGGTTATTCAATAGATAGCAAACAGGAATAGTAAATGTAAGAGCAATTGTCACACCTTAAATAGCAAATGTCGGAGCAATTAGGTCCGAAGCAATTGTCGACGGAGCAAATGTTGTAGGAGCAATTGTCGCCGGAGCAATTGTCGCACCTTAAGAGCAATTGTCACTGGAGCAATTGTCGTAGGAGCAATTGTCGCCGGAGCTCTTGTCGACGGAGCATATGTCACCGTAGCAAATGTCGTAACTTTGGAGCAAATGTCGTAGGACCAATTGTGGCACCTTAGGAGCAATTGTCGTTGGAGCAAATGTCGCCGGAGCATTTGTCGCCGGAGCATTTGTCGCACCTTAAGAGCAATTGTCGCCGGAGCATTTGTCGCACCTTAAGAGCAACTGTCACTGGGGCAAATGTGGCCGGAGCATTTGTCGCCGGAGCAAATATCGTCGGAGTAAATGTCACCGGAGCAAATGTCGCCGGAACATTTGTCGTCGGAGCAAATGTCGCCGGAGCAATTGTCGACGGAGCAAATGTCGCCGGATCATTTGTCGCGGCTCATGTCGCGGAGCATTTGTCGCATTTTTCGGAGCAATTGTCGTCGGAGCATTTGTCGCCGGAGCATATGTCATGAAACCCAAGTTTCACCAAAATCCAAGTCAGGTTGACTCATATTTTGGTCAACCTTGACCCGAAATTTGGTTGAAATTTACCCTTTTCCGGGTGTGCCCCTAACGGATTCTTTTCCGAGTCAGTCTGACCTGGGATTTTTAAGAGTGTACACCAATATGTTTGAAAATGTTTTATGCTTCAGTGAGCAGGTGATGGCAAACTTTTGTAAATGACAAGGAAATTAGGGTGGGCAGGAATTGGCAATCCACTCTGGGTGAAATGAAAATTCATATTATATAAATTGTTGATTGTCTGAGTTTATAATAGATCATGGCGGATATGGGTTTGTGCAGTGAATGGTGTGACGTAACGCCATAGGCTAACGATGACCACAAGTTTAAAAAAATGTGAGCTACATAATCCTCCATGTTCTAGGTGTGTTTTGATCAGGTCTAAAAATGAAGCCCTGAAATATTGTTTTTCAAAATTATTTTTTAACGCTTTAAAACAGTGAAAATCTCAAAGTGACCATATTCACCTTTCCTGTTTCCTCCCATTGACCTACTGTGTGTAGATCTAGGCTATTTTATACTCCACCGCAGCGGAAATAGTACATTCAAGTGTATTTTGCTAGTATTACAACTTTCCAAACTTTTGTATTCTAGAGTGTTTGTCCATTTAAGCACTACTATGTAGTTCAGATATCACAGTTTGACATTTTATTTTCAATTGAAGCTTTATAATGTTGGCCTGTGTCTTTAATTATGGATTCAAAAGTGTAATCATGGGAGTGTACTTCGCATGATTGGAAACGGTTGTTTTGTCATTTGAGCCCCAATGAGGGTGCTGTACCCTTTATGTTAAACTTTGGGTCCTAAGGAGAAACATTACACCCAAATCTGCTGGGAAAAATCTCCAGGCCATTCAGGTTTGTTAAAGGCCAAACAATTAACAAACCGAAAATCTATAAAATGGTGAGGGCACCGGAAAAAAAAATAACTGCCTACATCGGGGGAGGGGGGGGGGGCAAATTATCCATAACACCAAACCTCTGATTTTCATTGCTTTAAAAATACATGTAATAGGATGGGAGCCCCCTGCTCCCCTGTGGCACCGCCCTGTTCTTGCTGTTCGTGTGTTCCCCGAGGTGCCACCCCCACAAAATCATGAAGAAAGCCAAAACAAAAATTGAAATGATGTGTATGCACCCCCAAACAATTATTTGGTGCCCCCTTCAAAATTTCTAGGCCCCCAGTGCCCCCTGCTAAAAAATCCTAGCTACGCCACTGTTTATTAATTACCCTTTTTGTAATCCACGTAATGCCTCTGAAACCACACATACAAGACGCAGAAAACAGTTACGATGCAGTTTACATGGAGCAGTAGTTCCACTTGATGGCATATTTAGAAAATGTATGAACAAACATGAGAAATAAACTGAACGTATTGTCTTGTAGGCCTGCAATGACGTAGAAACGACTAGCCTACATGAAAAAGGAAACAAAAGATATGGTTTTGTTTCCTGTAAAGGGGAGTGAACGCGGATATGTCTTAAAGGGAAAGAGTAAAAAAAGACCCATTTGCTTTGGCCCAATCAAACAACCCTGTGTAAATGTAAGGAGATTCTCTTTTCAGATGAAATAGGCAAAGTTTGTTTCAATTGCCCACATACAGTCGTAGAATAAAGGGGGAACAGCTAGGGGGTAGTAATACCCAATTGTCTCCTAGTCATGACATAATTTTAAGTTAGAGGAGGTGAAGTGGACACGTAGATGTAGTAATCGGGGTCATTTTATCATACTCTGATATTTGACCTTTTCATACCTAAAATATAACAAAATATCAGAGAATGACAAATACAAGGCACCGATTACCACATCTACGCGTCCGCGGTCCTAGCTTTGTTTGGCCATCAATGACTTTAGTTTTCATGGCTGGGACTGCGTGTCCGATGGCTCTTTTCTTCAACACACACACACACACACACACACACACACACACACACACACACACACACACACACACACACACACACACACACACACACACACACACACACACACACACACACACACACACACACACACACACACACACACACACACACACACACACACCACACACACACACACACACACACACACACACACACACACACACACACACACACACACACACACACACACACACACACACACACACACACCACACCACACACACACAACAACACACACACACACACACCACCACACACACACACACACACACACACACATACACCTTTTTCCTTTTCACCACTTTCCCTCAAGTTTTACTTTTTTTTTCCTGAGGCCACTAACCTGAAGCTAATTACTTACGTTAGTCGATCTCCTGCATAACTCAACAATCGACTGCTGTAAACTTGTACGTTTACGTATTTGAATTTGATTTGATTTGATTTACAGAAATGAAGTGCAATCAAAATATATGAACACATGTTCAACGACCGCTTCACACAAAACTTGAGCAGATGAGTGAGATGACCCTTTCAAACTGACATTTTCCACATGTTGTTTTTCGTTAATCTCCAAAGAAAGTACGAGACATGTTTAATAATCTAAAGCTTTGAACATATGCATGTAGCGTTCTACAATGCGTATCAAAAAAGGGTAATCTCTTTCCAATGATACCCTCACTGGCATCAAACTGGTGTCACGCATGACCGAGTACATTGCTCTTGAAGAGAACAATGCCCAAACACACTTTTTTTTATATAAATGTTAGCAAAACTTGCATAAAATGTGAGATTACGTCTCATCTTTAAAACATGAACCCATAAAGTCCCCAGTGTCGTCAGTCCTTAATCCATTAACCAAAAAAAGTGTGCTTTGACATCGTTCTCTTCAAGAGCAATGTACTCGTGCATGCATGACACCAGTGATGCGAGTGAGGTATCATTGGAAACAGGAAAATTTCTCTTTATGATTATTATACTTAAAAATCTCGTTCATAAAAATAGTTGGAAATATTTTCTCGCTAAACATGAATTAACTTTGCTTCGACCCGCTGTATAACTGGAATGCTGGATCAAATCTGTTCAGAACTGGCAAGCTCTGCAAGTCGATGACACCAACCAAAACTCCGTGTGAGATATAAATCGCAGACGATCTTTAACCTCGAATCGTTAAATCTGTCTCTGAATTTACTTCAGATGAAAGCTGAACTGTCAGCATATTTATTCCACGCTTGCCCGAATAATGACGTCGCTTAAAGGGGACAGTATCCACTATCCAGTCAAGTTAGTATGTCAAAATACATCACGATTCACGACATTTTTATCTCATGAACATAGAATTGAAATATAGTACTTGACTTCAAACCAAATTCTCCCGCCAAAAGTTACTGATTTCCGAGGGTGTGACCGGGGGACCGGGGGTGTGACGTGTGCACGTTGCTTATTTTAGAACTACTTTAACCTTGCCAATGTTTTGAGAGTGTTGATCACAAATCTTATCTTAATCAATAAATCTAGTGCAAAACTGCACAATAATTTTCGTGTTCGATTCTGGCCGTTGTGATCACATTATGAACAATGGGGCTTCTATCAATTATATGGATTAAAACTGAAATAGATCCAAAACGTACTCAAATGCTTTATGTGCAGTGTAGAGAAGAATGATATCATTAAAATCATTCCGTGAAAGTTTTCTTTAATTTCATTTTAAACATATGTATCCAATCGTCACTCGTAACAACCTAAATACCAATGATCATGAACAAACTGATGCATTTTTGGTTTATGTTGGGACTTGGGAAACCACTACCGTCTACGTGTACGTCATTATGGCCTAAACAGAGAGAAAATGTATAGAGACATTTATTCATAGTCCATTCTCCGGCGTGTGTATACATGTACACTTGCCTGCATAGACTGCAAAAGACATAGATAGACGAGTTGTTGAACTTGTGGTAACTTCCAAATGTTCCCGTTCATTCTTGCCCTCCCCCTCTCCTGCCCGTCCGTCGTCAAACACTAACGAATGGCCTCGTTTCCTCAACCTTCTCCTTGCTTCGCTACTGCTAGAAAACACATGTTGAAAACATTTTGAGCTTTTGGTATGGGAGCCAAGTTCTGTGCCAAAGTTCTTGCCGCCCGAGTCAGGGCCCTGAGAATCATAAAATTCGGTACTTTTTCCTAGAAATGCCACATGTTCCGTTACATGGTCAATATGGTATTAACATGATCTGTGGGTATTTAGATGACGAAAGCTAGTCGGAAGAGTGCTTGGTCTGCAGAAAGCGCGTGTATGTTATTGTCCAGAATGATTACGGTCATTGTCTTTGCATCTTCATCACCACAAGCCTTTCGATACCACTCTCAAACTGTATCTTGAAAAGTCTACTCAGTTTTGAATTTGAAGCAACGGTAGCACGGTACTCCGATTGAGAGAGTTAAAGAGCATCTAGAGTAATGGTTGATGATGGAAAATCTTTCATCAAAATTCCACATTTCATTGGTTTCCAGGTGAAAGTATATTACACTTGCATTATAATGTGGGACTAATTCACTATAATGTGGAACTAATTCACTTGATATGTAACAAATAGTTGTAGGATTTGCATTTTGAACAGGTGAAGTTCCCATAAGTACCCCTCAGTTGCAATGTTACTATTAACATTGTCCCACATATTGATTCCTGTGTTAGTACTTCGTCAGCAGTAGGGATTTATGTAAGGATTTGTCAAAAACGAAGTGTTCTGTTACTTTCAACTACTCTCTCCTGTACTATAGTAACATTTTCAGAATACCATCCGTTCACAGAAGGTTTGAAAACAGTTGATTTAAAATCATATTATTCTGCAAGAACTCAATCTTATCTGTGAAATATTGCACAGCCACTCTAGCAAACTTAACTGAAGTTAAAGGTTTTGCTTCCCTCCCCGCCCTTGCCCTCCATGTCACTGTCTCAAGGAATTTCACAATAACAACACATGCATTTTGGGGTCAATCATCGCTCATTGCATGCCTCGAAGGGCACTCGCTGAAGGCACATATCAGCAACAAACAGCTAGTTCAACAAGGCAATTTTACTCTAAAAAGACGAAGAAGAAAAAAAGAGAACAATACATGTAAAGTCTCGAGAAAACATGACATTGGACAATTCATTTCAACTGATATACTGTACAGTGAAATCTGTCTTAGCGGCTACCTCTCTATAACAGCCAACCGAACCGCTTATAGAGTGGCCACTAAAATGATCCCACTAGAGACAATCATGTGTTAAATGACCTGTCTACAGCATAGGAGCCACATTGCTACAAAAGGGCACATTTTTTGCTTCCCTTGGGTGGCCACTGTATACAGGTTTCCCAGTACATGAAAGTGGAGTATTACTACAGCCATTGTATTGTATACACCCGCTCGTTGCCTCTTATGCAAAGACACTTCGCTCTTCCTACATCCATCCAAGATGTTTGTCCTCAGAAGAGCTAGGAGCATTACCACAAAAGGCAGCTTACATCAATACGGTCACGACTTTTTCTGAATATCGTTGCAAAACGATATCTGGAGTTGTATTGATTCCTTTTAGATGAGTTTGAAGAACTTGCCCGTCAATCTGCCATTTTGTGAGTGATAGTATGTGTTTTGAAATTATTGAGATGGAAAATACCAGAAAATGAAAGAGATGTGTAACAACTAACGTATGTCAACGTACAGTAACAGAGGGAACGGGGATTTGGGTTCAAACTCAAAGAAGTTGTGAGGTGGCACAAAATACAGATAATCATAAAATGATATCGGATGGATCATGAAAAGAAATGAAAACATTTCGTTTCGATGAAATGCTACCAAGTCATTCACAAACTGTTGGTAATTGAAGGATGAGGATGAAGGTAGACAGGGTGAGTAGGCCCTATGAAGTGGATTGGTAAATTGCAGCATCTGTACGAAAGATCATAGTTAAAACATCAGGTGTTCGGAGCGAGGAATGTCTCGTGCTCATTCGATTACGACTGTGAGAACCGTATCAAAGACATCCCACTCAACTGCGACTTCTAGAAAAAGTTACTTGTTTTGCTGAAACGGGGCATGTCCGTATAAACATGAACTTTCCTTTCTAGGTCCAAGGTAAACTACTTGAACAGCTGTCATAAAATCCATCCCTAGGGGCCGAAGCAACCCTACATTACATGTATATACTGAAGGAGCAGGAGGTGGGTGGGGTGGGGAGAGGGGTAGGGATCAACGGGTTCATTTCCAACACACACTGAAATGAAATAATATCTTTTCCCTTTTCTATACGCGAAAATTATCCCCTCTTGAAGATAAATGACATGATTTGGAGTAGTTCTCAACTTGGGGTGAAAGTACTATTCTAGAATTAAATAAACTACAGGATTGCACTGAGAAAATTTTATAGTTAAAAGTTGACTCGTTCTAAATTAACTTTCATCAGTATGCCTTGTAACAGACGAATATGGTATGTGGGTTTCTATGGGATTTATTACTATCGGGCTCGAGAGAAACAAAATGCTAGTATGTTCATGCTTGATTCGGCTTACGTAAAGTTATTCAAGATACTCCTTCCAGCTAGGAGAAACACACAGCTGGTGTACATGTATCCATACATGGTCCGAGAGGCATTTTTTATTCATCCCAATCATGTCACTGCCATCCGCAACGGGGCGACAATTACTACTGTACAAAAATCAAGATAGATTTTGTAGCGTATATTCTGTTGAATGTAACAAGTAAATAAGTGAGTAGCCAAATTGACATTCGTAACAAAATTTACCATGGCTAGGGCTAGGCTCAAGTACTTTATAGACCCGAAACAGAAAGGACCTCCGCAGTATAATTGGTAATTTGGGGGACGAACGAATTACTGGTTTTGATATTTTGGCCATTGTTAAACTTGATAGAGTACTGTTCTCTGCTGTCTCTATCTCATCTGTGCCATGCAGCTTTAGAAGAAAAAGGGATGACGTTTTTCTGATTTTGTTTTATCCAACAAACGGAGTAACTATAGTCTTACAATGTATTCCAATGATCATTTCTGCAAACGACCCTTTCCTCATAGTGTCGATTATTTTAAAGACGCATAACACTGTGGAAGACCCGTAATTGTCGAACTTTGCTATCTGACATATCTGACAGTGTTTGAATGGACAAATACATAAACACCCTAGAACATAAACGTTCGGACAGCTATGCTGTCACTAGTACAATATGTGCAGATACAAATTGGTACATAAATTGTCCTCAGCCGATAGGAAATTCTGCAACACAGCAGTCTATAGGGAAAATCTGGAATGGTCTCTCAATGATTTTCGCTTTTTTAAAGCACTAAATTACCGTTTTAAACTGCAAATTTTTTTCAGGGCTTCATTTTTAGACCGTATCAGAGACACTGGTAGCATGGGGAATCATGTAGCTCAGATTTTTTAAACTGGAAAGTGGAAACATTGCTGCTTTAAACCAGCGGCGTGAATGAATTTCACGCTGCTGGGGTCAGACCTTCGGATCTGGTTCTGGCTCCGACCGTGGACCTTTTTTTTCGAGACGGTTTAGCTACGTATAGAGCAGTCCTAAACAAATGTTTATGTTTACATGTATGTTTACGCATGTCTCTGTGTTATTACGAATCGTGTTTTTTATGTCATTGATTTTGCAATCATTTTGAATTGAAGAAATACGCGTATTATGAATAACCGAATGGATGAATGAATGAGTTGCAATAGTCCCTTTTAATGTGGTAAAGTCATCGGAAATGCTGCACTCCAAGCCAAGGATGTACGATCACAGGAACCCGTTAAAATCATCAAGACAACAAAATGTTTACTATTCTCCGGAGTACTTGTTGAAACGTTGCCAATTGTGTATGTTATTGCCATTCAGCTGAATAGGCCACCCCTGGTCAAAGGTTTAAATGAAAATAGTACATGAAGAAAAACAGAGCAATAGCCTATGAAATGCATTCACAATCACATCATTACATGCATGTATTGTCAAAATAATCGTATAACTTAATAATTTGCGATATTCTTGTACCCAATTTTACTTCTGCAGTGTATAATATTAATAACTACTTCTAGATAAAATAAGGTTTGCTTTGTGTAACGTGTTACAAAGCATATCATTTCACATTCATGGTTTAATGGACTGTACGTGACACAGTTAGTAAAAAATCTTCCATTGAACTATCATATAGCACGTATGTATAGTACATATTAGACATGTTTTCATAAATTTACAGTAGGCACCTAAATGTGCGTTGTAGTTTGAGAATATATTGCACGTTCTTACTCTTACAGCTCAGGAAAATAAACATGAAACTGAAACAACGTTTACGAAATGGACCATACTTTTCTCACCCGTCATGCCCGTGCCAAAGCTAGTGAAGGGACCACCAACAATACTGTAGCAATATGATAAACTTCGGGTGTAATAAATAATGGATCTATCAATTTCAAGTTGAAAATTAATTGTTCGGATTTTTTTACTGAATTTTCCCACATATTTGTTCAATCAATACCAGTTATATTGCACAAAATTCGGGGACCTTTTTGCTGAATTTTGAGCTTTGAACTTGTTTTGGGGGCAAAGTGCTCTTGCCCCCCCCCCCCACCCCCGACGCGTCCCACGCACCACTGTGAAAATAATGAGCGATTAAAGGGAATGACTATAGGCCTACAGTATTCGTTGTCCATATTTCAACAATATGGAGTCACAAACATGGATTCATTGTAATATGGTAATATACTACTACTATTCAGTGTCATAATTCTGACTTACCTTGCCTGTATTCTTTGTGTGATTCCAGTAAACAAAAACAAAAGTTCAGACACCAGATGACCTTTACTTCAAATTCCACTAGCTAAATCAATCAAGACAGCTCGAAAATCGTGCTAAGTTGACATCATCATAAGTTCATCACGCACACGACCATGGCCACGTACAAATCAAATTTATTTAGGAGAGGATTAATGAGCTTTGACTTGAGCGGGACTCCAACGAGAATGTATCCCGCAAATCGGCGCTATACTCCCGGTAGCGTGAATGCCAGAACCCGCTCTCAGCTCCGGATACTTCGTGTTGTGTGTGATTTAGCAAGCGATGTTATGATCCCAAATCGTCTGCGGTTACGCGCGTTGTTGTGATGTTTAGCTCGAAAGATAGCCTCTAAATCTCATCACCTGCGTCACTTTTCACTAAGGAGGTTAAAAGCCTCTTAGCACCTTTACAAGAAATCCTTGATCTATGATCGGGGGATCCTCGTACTATCCTGACAACCTTTTGTGAAAAGTTACAAAAGCGGCCGAGTTGGTAAACTCCTGCGATGTTTCTGGCGCGTGAGTATCTCAAAGGGCTTTTGTTTCGTACGCTGATAAGTACAGAGACCGACACACACTAAGCATTGGGGCATATCACCTTCCTTGGTACTGTGTTACGAGTGGTATAGACTGATCTTCCAGGATTTACGGAAATACACCGGATGCTTTTACCATGTTGCGTCACGGTGAAAAGGTTCGGCGTGTGTATTGAGTGAATAGTTTGGAAGTCTAGTAAAAACACACCTGCTATGCTCGCAGCTGTGTCAAGAGTTATGTTTGAGGAGATGATTCCATCAAAATGATGAAAACGTGAAGATATCTTAAAAGTGTTTTTTTTTCCCTTTCTCTTTTACCGGTGCCGTAGCACTAAAATCAGTGGGAATTCAATCCGCGAATGGAAGAGCAGTGCCCTGTAGTCTCCGGCAAGTCTATCCTAACTATAGCTTGCGTATGGAAATCATGTAACTTCCTATAATACGGAACTATACTGACCATCAATGAATCCCCAAATCATTTTTCTCACCCTTTAAACAAAACAAAGCTTATAAAGGGCAGCCCAGAAAAAACGCAACACCTGCGATCGTTGATATCTTCTATATCATCTTCAAAATGTCATTGTTTTCAGTTGCTTTCCTTAGAACATTCCTTTTCCAACAAAGTGATACCATGGCCATTGATTTTTAGTAAAGCGTTTGAATACTATGGTTATTTTTCTGAGGCAATTTTGATTCGCAAATCTGTTTCTTTTTTCAAATCCATGGCGTAACAGCGTGCCATAGAATAAATTGGGAACACAAACTGCAATAATGTGAGCCATACCCACTGGCCATACCTCACATTGTCGTGCATTTTGTCTGCGCAGCGTATAATTTATGGCACGCAATATCGAAAAAATATATCGAATCGACGTACGATGACCACTGGAGTTGAAAAAGATAGCAATATTTAGGAAAGACATTGTCCTCAGAAAAATGGCCCAAGGTTCCAAACGCTTATTCAAAATTAAGTATCATGGTATCATTTGGAAAGGGATGTTCTAACAATTAAACGAAAAAAATAATAGTATTTTGCCGATGATGGTGAAAAAACTTTAACGATTGCCAGCTGTTTGGCCTTTTCAGTATACTGTTAGTATCGTTTAATTTTATTCGTGATGGTTATGATTTTTTGATTTGTGTTATGTTTGTTTTCTTTGTTTGTACCAGGCTATACAGATTAGTAAATAAAATGCACTAAAATGGGCCGCAAAAAGTATTTTTTATTTTATTTTTTTATTGGCTAAACTGTTATTTGTTTTCATTTAACAGGAAAAAGGAACACTTCATGCCAATAAAGCGACACTAAATCGCCACATGTATGCATAATTTGGAAATGCATCGACAAACAAACCGATAATAGTCCTAGTTTCAGACTGTTCTCGGTCTTTTTTGTCCTAATCCTAAGGGATTTCAGGGAGCTAAAGGGACCGAAAAGTCGCATATCGTGCATGTTTTGGAGGTGGCCCGGCTCGGATATTATTCGGAATGCCCGTTAATATACTTTCGGAAAAGCGAGCGCCGTTGCGAATTGTGTTTATTTCCCTAATGCAGTGACGCATTCACGGGGAAGAAAGGCGAACTGAACCAACTGACAACGGCCACTGACAGTGCAACGTTCGCCCAACCCTCACGCAATTCTGTTTCCCAGCTCCACGATTGTTGTTTACGCACGAGGCCTGGCAGTAGGGGCAAGCGAATGGTATTTGAAGCGTACATGGATAACGAGCGGCTCAATGCCTTTTAAACTAGATGTGAGTCTGGACACTATACTCGTAATCCATGTAGACCAGATTTTCTGCTCCGCTCGCAATGCGCTTCGAACGGATCGAGGAGG